>CAIGQZ010033112.1:2307956-2365333 GCA_903798205.1 Danio tinwini
TATACTATATATATATATATATATATATATATATATATATATATATATATATATATATATAAATATTTTTTTATTTACATATAAATATATTTAAATAAATACATTTATTATGATTTTTTTATTATTATTGTTTTCTTGTTCTGTTTAGTTATAAAAAAATGTAATAATAATTTCTTCATTGAGAATACAAATTTAATACTTTTTAATTAATATACATGTAAAAAAATGCTGGGTTTCACACAACCAATTTGTTTTAGGACAACTTGAAGGTATTAGGTTAACATATTCATTTTTTACAAATTTAAGTGGAGTGAACATAAAACAATTAGTTTTCCTCCTCAACAAGTTGTCCTCCCCAAAATATCAAGAATTGCATTGTTTCAGCTCATTTTAAATAAGCAGTTTAAACAAACAAATAATTATTTTTTTCTGAGTGTAGAATAACAGTGGCACTTTTTGCGAAGCTGTTGCAGTTTAGAGTTCACTCATAGTGAAATGTAAGCTGTTTGTGCCCGTCTGGTGGGAACGGGTCCCTCTGTCCCGAAGATCTGTCTGTTTGGATGGGGATAAAGTTACAGTATTGTCAAGAGTAACATGGGAACAGTGTTTCCAAATACCCCACTTTTTTACGAGCCCCTCACCCAGACTCAGTCATTACTAAGTGTTCGAGGATTTAAGGTTTTTAGGCAAGACAATGCAGTTGAACTGTGCAAAAAACCTAAAACAAACAAACAAACAATAGCTATCGCCACACTTCCCCAGTTGATTATTTACGAATTGAAAAGAATTAGGAAAACATTAGGGGAAAAAATGCATTTGTTGTCACTCCATAATTTAGAAAATACTGTAAACAATCAGAAAAAAAATTATAAATTTGTTGTTGTTGTTGTAGAATAACCTCATGTCCTAACAAAACACGATAAGACAAGTTCAAGTGACAAGTGAATTTGGATTTCTGCACCAAACACAACATGACAAACACTTAAATACCAAAGCCATTCAGAAGAGCAGAATAGAGTGGGTAGCACGATCGCCTCACAGCAAGGTCACTGGTTCGAGCCTTGACTGGGTCAGTTGGCTTTTCTGTGTGGAATTTGCATGTTCTTCTCGTGTTCGCGTGGGTTTTCTCCGGGTGCTTCAGTTTCCCCCATGGTTTTCCAGATGGAAGGGCATCCGCTATGTAAAACATATGCTGGATAAGTTGGCGGTTCATTCCGCTGTCGCGACCCTGGATTAATAAAGGGACTAAGCCGAAAAGAAAATGAATGAATGAATTATATATTAAACATCTTTAACATTAAAGTACATGCTGAAACTGATGTTAGTTTGCACTGAGTGACAACAAGCAAACTGATGTTTGCTAGTAATTTTTTTTTATCAAGATCTGAGGTAAACGATCTCCTGCCGCTTTCAGTTTGGCAATAAATGTCATGCAAAATGTCATTCAAATTGCCATTAGTAGCATTAAAAACTGAATAAAGGATATAATCAGCACCTGAGGTCGTATTATTTTTTGTTGTTGTTTCAGACATGACGTACAGAAGCAGAAAAAGAAGACATTTCTAAAATAGAAAGTTTGCTGTCGAGAGTGGTTAGGACAAAATGGAAAAAAAAAATTTCCATAGTTGCAGTGTCACGTCACAAGTAGCTAGGACATGTTGTATTATAAAATCAGGTAAATTATGTACAGTATAAATGTGCAGTATCTCTCTGTAAAAACCTTCAGAATACAAGTATGAATTAAAGTGATGTCTGGGGTTTGTAGGTGCTGCTGAAGTAATGGTTCATTTTGAGAAAATGGCTTTTTAAAAATATATATGTATGTACACGTAATAAACATTTAAAATGTTTTCAGTGTGTCAGACTGCAATTCAGGAGTGGTTCTAAAGGGGGGGCTTCAGCACAAAAATTAAAACAAAAATGCTTCCCTTTGTGTCACTTCAAGCAGTGCACTAATAAGCAATGGTGAAAGAGTACTGAAAAATCATACTTAAATAAAAGTACCATTACTTGCCTAAAAATGTAGAGCAAGTAGAGTAAAAGTATCTGTTGTAAATATTACTCAAAGTATGAGTAAAAAGTAGCCTTTTTAAAAGTACTCAAGAGTAGTGAATAGTAAGTATTACGCTGTAAAACGCTGATGCATTTACATGTAATTTGTGCATGTGTGTGTGTAAACGTAACATTCTGTAATGCATCTACTTATTGCGAAGCAGGCACACAACATCATAAGATGTTAATATTTGGTTAGATTTAGGTTGTGATGTCAGGTGACCAAAATTCAATGTCTTGCCAGCGTCTTAGGACAATGTTATTTTGATGTCCACTAATGACGTCTTATGACGTTGATATTTGGTCGATATTTGGTTGTGTTTGAAAGTGACCAAAATCCAACGTCGAGCCAACATTTTAAACCAACATCATATTGATGTCATATACTGACATTTATTCGTCAGGTATGGCAACCAAAATCCAACTTCTGATAGACGTCATAGTGGTAACGTCCACACAACGTCAATCTGTAACATCATAAGACGTTGATATTTGGTTGATTGAACAAAATGCAGCATCTCCATGACTTTGGGGTACAACGTCAATCTGAAGTCATGTTGATGTCCTGTGCCTGCTGGGTGTTTAAGGCCATTTCAGTCATCAGACAGTAAACATCCGTCATCTTCTCATCAGTGACATGCTCTAAACAGTCTCTGGGTCAATGCGTGTAAAGATGTTGGACATCTTCTTGGGCACTATCAATGCTTTCAAACAGTTTGCTGCAACTATAAATCACCCATGTCTTGAGGTAGTTCATTATGATGCGATTTACCTTCTATGTGCGATTTGATTGGACAGGAATCACAGGACTGATTTTTCTAATCTCCATAGACAAGAAAAAAAAAGTAGTGATTGCAGGTTGAAGAAAAGTAGTGAAGTAAAAGTACAGATACTGCACTACAAGTGTACTCAAGGGAGAGTAAAAGTACACATTCATAAAACTACTTAGTAAATTACAATTCCTGAGAAAAACTAATCAATTACAGTAGTTTGAGTATTTGTAATTAGTTACTTTACATCACGGCAAATGACGTTGATATTTGGTTGATTTTAGGTTGTTAGAAAGTGACCAAAATCCAACGTTGAGCCAACATTTTAAACCAAAGTCATATATGACGTCAAATACTGACATTTATTCATCAGGTACAGCAACCAAAATCCAACGTCTATAAGATGTCATAGGGGTAACGTCCACACAACGTCAAGTTTTAACATCTTTAGATGTTGATATTTGGTTGGTTTTAGGTTGGACATTGACATTGGCCTGACGTTGAGCTCTGATGTCAATCCCATTTTCATTTCCAAACAAAATGCAAAGTCCCTATGACGTTAGGGTTCAACGTCAATCAGACGTCATGTTGACATCCTGTGCCTGCTGGGTGTTTAAGGCACATACGGTCATCATACAGTAAACATCTGTCATCTTATCAGTGACATGCATCTAAACAGTCTATAGGTCAATGCGCGTAAAGATTGGAACATCTTCAAGGACACTTTTAACACTTCCAAACAGTTTGCTGCAATTCTAAAGTGCACACGTCTTGAGGTAGTTTATTATGATGCGATTTACCTTCTACGGTATGTGCGATTTGATTGGACAGGAATCTCAGGACTGATTTTTCTAACCCTCATGGACAAGAAAAATAAAGTAGTTAATGAAGGTTGAAAGAAAGTAGTGGAGGAAAAGTACAGATACTGCACTACAAATGTACTCAAGGAAAAGTAAAAGTACACATTTTTAAAACTACTCAGTAAATTACAATTCTTGAGAAAAACTACTCAATTATAGTAACTTGTAATTAGTTACTTTACACCACTGCTAATAAGAGAATAACATCTGCAGTGTGGGAAAAATTCAGGTGCATTTACAATCTCATGAGTAGCCCCACTTAAGGTAGAACACACTAGTGCTGCACGATACTGGGAAAATATGCAATGCTGTTGAGTATTGCACTAACAATATTTCTTACAATAAAACATTTCACTAGAAAAATACATTTTTTATTAGCTCCAATTTTAATAATTTATTTATGCAATGCAGGGGTGTCAAACTCAGTTCCTAGGGGGCCACATCTCTGCACAGTTTAGTTCTAACTCTCATTCAGGCTTGTTTGAAATCTACAGACAAGTGTGTAGAAGCAGGTTTGGAATTAAACTGTGTAGGGCTGCGGCCCTTCAGGAGCTGAATTTGACACCCCCCAATATAATGATATTAACAGGGTTTATACAGTTATGGAAAACCTGGAAAGGTCAAAGAATTTTTGACATGGCATTTTGAAGACCTGAAAACGTTTTGGAAAAACAGAAAAACCCACAAAGTTTTGGGAAAGTCATGGAAAACAGATATCTGTATACTTGAATATAGGTTATTTACTTCTTTTCTGTCCTTGCCCAATCACATACTCTCACATTACTAGTGCGGTGTAAGCATTATCTGAATCAATTTTACATAGGTATAAATATACATTGAAACTAAATAGATTGTTGCTTGTTTTATAATATGCTGTAATAACATGCATTGTTTTTCTTTTACCCAGCATATGTAAACATTGCATGAAACATTAGGTCATGAAAATTTACTTGAAAGTCTTAGAAAAATCATGGAAAAGTCATGGAAATTTAGTAGTAAAATGTGTATGAGCCCTGTATTAAAATAAATGGATAAAATATATTTTTCAGATCTAATTAATTCTAATGCTAATTAATTCTTCTACATGAAATGAAAGCAGATATTCTGACTCTGATTGGCAGTTGCTTTTATAAGTATTTATTTTTTTTAGCTTTGGGTTCAGCTTTGGACCGCTCCATCCAATAGCAGAACAGCAACTACTGGGGAGTTGGGGATAATGATAGTAAGGCCCCATCTAATTGATCAAATTTAGATAACCAATATATGAAATAGGTGTAATTTATCACACATGTCTGCTATAAGTATGTAATGAATTATAATTTTAAGCCTATACATGCACATAAGTATTGAAATATGCTAATGCATGCTGAAATCTCCTTAGAGCTTGGTGCTTATAGTTATTCAGCCGCACCGCTTAAAATAGAAACCTTTTGTTACGCTTTGTTCCTATTGTTTCAAAGATTAAAGACACAAGCACTTTCCCAATTAGTCTGCTGTAATGTAGTAAACACTTAAATGTGGGGGTTTTAATAATGTTAGCATTCTGACACTTGGCATTTTAAGATGTAGAAAAGTAAACACTTGTTTGTATTGCATAAACAAACATTTTTTAATATTTTTTTTGTCAATGTCCAAGAACAGTTTCACATTCAAATGATTTCGTCAAATGAAAATATGCCCATTAAATATAAAAAAATTTACTTTTCCCTAAAATTGACTGGTTCTACACTATAAAAATGTTGACTCAAAAATGTAAGGCAACTTGCTGCAGAGCTTTAAGTTGACTCAACTTTCAAACCAAGTACTGCACTTGACTCAATTTAAATTGAGTCAACTCAACTCCAAAAAGCTCTGCAGCAAGTTGCCTTCCCTCCCTCATTAAAAAAAACAAAACAAAAACAAAAAACAGGTTACCATGGGTCATGCTATTTATAGAATATCATGGAATTTTAAAAGGTCTATAGACCATTTCAATGTGGGGATGTAATTGGACCATCAAATTTTCCTGCTTGTTGTCAAACTATTTCATAACTGTAATAAGAGGCAAGTCAATCCTATAACTAGGCTCACACGGAATCTGCGCACGAAAAAATCCGCAGATTTCTGCAGATTTTTAGCCCATCATTGAGTCTGTTTACACTCTCAGAAATAAAGGTACGAGAGCTGTCACTTGGGTGGTACCTTTTCAAAAGGAACACATTTGTACTTGAAGGGTCCATATTGGTACCTCAAAAGTATATATTAGTACCTACAAATTTTAAAAGGAACACTTTTGCACTTTTAAGGTACCAATATGTACCCTTGAGGTATTAATATGGACCTTTTCGGTGCAAATTTGTACCTTTTAAAAAGGTACCACCCCAGTGAAAATTTGCGTACCTTTATTTCTAAGAGTGTACTTGTGTAAATGTGTGTAAATTTATATTTCTTTAGTTAAAAAAAATATTTCACTAATATTATTGTAACGTAATAATAGTAATATGAAAATGTTCATATGATTAATTTACAATACAGTTTGTAAAGTGATATTTTCTGTCTTTTAGTACAAATATTATATGAGAGACTTGCTTACTGTACCAAATAAGTGGATCTAATTGGATTTGCATTGTAAGCATTAAATAAAAGTTAAAAATGTATTTATTTTTTATTTCATATGTTATGTTTTTAGTTATGATACTCCTAAAATCATTCCGCATAAATTTGCTGATTTTAAACAACATTCTCACAGATTTTGTCTGGCCCTACCTATAACTTAACATTATTATATCAGCTATTATGACATTATTTATCAATTTGTCAACATGTGTCTTTTTGGATTCTCGGAAGCTATGGAAATAAAAAATGTAAAAAAGGAAATACGTTCGGACTACTGTTATTGTTCACATCCCTCAAAATGGTTTATTACAGACATTTAAATGAAATGATTTTTTTATGGGGTTTTTTTTGGTCCAAGTCAAGGAATATCATACATTTTTATTTGTCATTTAAAATTGGACCACACATTTATCAAACTTTCTGATTACTGCAACAATAACAGCTAATTTTCACAAAAAAAGGACAAAATTTTATCATATCTTGTTGTTTTGCTGTGAAAATAAAGAGCTTATATGCAAAAACCCTCTAAATGCCATTTGATATTTTTTCTAAAATTAGCATTTTTCTCCGACTCCTGTGTGTAGGCTCATAAATTTTACTTTGATAGTGACGAATAAGTTCTTTCCATTGCCTTTAAAGTGAAACAACTGAACATAAACATAGGAGGCTGAATAAGAATGCTCATTTTAGGACATTTCAGCATTTAGAGGTTTTTGCATCTGAACTCTTCAACTATACACATCTTCATGACTTTTTTGACTTCAAGAACTATTGATCTGTTAGTTATTAAGGGAATCATGATATGATTATGAATATGATGCATGACTCTAAATGATGAAAATAAACAACTGTTTAAATCTCTTCAACAACAGCATAAAAAAAATCATGTTAAAAAAAGCTAAATTTCCATTGTGACAATGGCTCATAGACAATGCCTTTTCTATAACAGCATGAACTATAACACCAGATGATCATTTTCTATACTCGAAAATAATGTTATGTGTCTTTACTGGCCAAAGAATATCTGCAACAATTAAAAGAAATTCTAAGCTTCCTTAAATTTTTGGCCATTTGTGCACAGAATTTAAAAATTGGAAAGACACAATGGCTGGAGTCATTAGAAGTCTTGAAAATTCAGCTTTTTAGCAATTGAAAGTTAGGAAATAGTTGGTTTAAGAATTCCTTATATCTACAATATATAGTGCTTTTCTGCATACTCAAATCGCTTTACGCATTTTTGAGGGGAATCTCTTCATCCACCACCAGTGTGCAGCATTCACCTGAATGAGGCGACGGCAGCCATATTGCACCAGACAACACAACAGCTGATTGGTGGAGAAGGGATAGAGAGATAAAGTCAATTATGATATGGGGATGGTTAGGAGGCCATGATGGACAGAGGCTAGTTAGGACCCACACAGACTGCAGGTTGAGCGGCCCCTGCTTGTCTCACTAACACCAGCATCTAGCTTTCCCATGTGGTCTCCCATCGAGGTACTGACCGGGCACAGCACTGCTTAGCTTCAGTGGGCGAACATGTGAGAGTTGCAGAGCGCGGTTTAGAGTTTAGAGACCCCCTTAAAAAAAGTCCTATAATCGCCATGCTGCATTCATAAAATTCTGATAATTCAAATTGTAAACAGTGTTTTCTGCCTCACCCTAATCATTTGGTTAAAATAAACTGCATGGCAGACCCGCTAGTTTTTCACAATTTTTTTTTTTTTTTGCTAAAAATTTTGTGGCAGTAATTCCCAAAAAATTGCGGACAATTTTGCTATAAAAAATATAAATATAAAAAAACTATATATATATATATATATATATATACATACATACAGTTGAAGTCAGAATTATTAGCATTGGATTCAGTGATCGCGGAATCACAAAAAACTAAGGGGTCTGGCATGGACTAAACTGTGGCACGTACAGGTTATTTAGTAAAGCTATTGTAAATTCCTCTGCTAAGCCCTTAAAAGTGAAGTGCAGGTGGTTTGCGACTGCCTGAAAGCCCGTCTGATGGGAAAGATCCCTCTGTCCTGAAGATCTGTCTGGATAAGGTTACAGTATTGTCAACAGCGTATTCAAATCTCCCCTTTTTATGAGCCCACCGCCCAGAGCCACTTATTAATAGGTGTGTGAGGATTTAATGTCAGTGTTCTTCAGATTTAATGGTTAAATTGCAGATGAAGATGTTTTTTTTTTTTTTTTGCAGTGATGATCTAATCAGGGTAGTGGACTGTACCATGGCTAAAGCCGAGGGGATTCACTATGTGAAAAGAACACACTAGACTCACAATTACCAGCCCAAAGAGCGAATCAGAGAGGTTTTATTGGGGCAAACGGAGGGAACAGGAGAAGTGGATCACTGGCACACACACAATAGACACGCTAACAGTGGTTTTCCACACGTCCTGATGAGCTGTGATTGGATGAATTGGAGGTCTGATACTGGATACATTTAGTCCTGCTATTATGTATTTGATGAGATCGAGGCAGGTATTGAGCGGAGATTATGGGTGATGAATAATGTAGCAATTATCTGGCCAATCAAAGGACATTTATCTCACAGATGGAAGATTCGTACATTTTTATTCCTCTTCTAATGGAATTTAGCACGGACTGAACCAACTAGATAGGCAGTTCAGATCACTGATACTGATAATCTTTCTAAATGCACCATATTATTTAATAGCATCTGAATGGATCATTTACAAAGTTGAGGTAGTCTTAATACGTTTTTATCTTTGTCTTTTATTAGTTATACATTTTGAGCATTTTATTAAAGTGAAAATATTCCATTTGCTTTCATAAATCTGTTTTACACGAGACGTAAAATAAATCATACAAAAATGAATACACTCTGGCTTGCTTTGTAGGGATATGTAGAGATGAATAGCACTACACTGAATAGCATCCTACAATGACATTCATTTTTAATCAATCTAAATTTTAGCAAAACCAGCATTTCTTTTTAAATAAATGTTCTTTATGCGTAGATTGCTTTCCCCACACTATGATGAAAATTCATACCTGACGTTATTAAATATTCATCTTTGTAAAGCTGCTTTGACACAATTGTGTCTGCATTGTATAAAGAAATAAGAAATAAACTATAGACATAAAACAACTAAATAAACAAATAAAAGTGAATAAATGAATAATAAAGTAAGTGACTTAACCTTAAGGACCAAAATGTTACTAATAAAACTCATTAAAAATATTAAAAATGAAATCTCAGCATCATTTATGTATAAAATAACAGGATTCCTGCGGGGACTTAAAAAGTCTTAAAATATCTTAAATTAAAATCCGGGAAATTAAGGTCTTAAATTGTCTTAAATTTACCTTAAAGTTGCTGTAGGTATTACATTTTCCAGCTGGTGTGACGATAGGTGAATCACAGTGGTCCAACGTAAAACATCCAATAGTTGATCAATTTAGTATGTGTGAAACAGGAGTGAAATGACAGTCTCCGTGATTTATTAGCTTATTACGGTAGGTCGGCTACAGACGCTGACGTCGGTCTGCATCTGCGTGCTGCCATTACGCGGTTGTGGAGGTGAGGTGGTCATGGGGCTCAAAGCCATCGAGTCGCACATAAAAAGGAGAAAAGAACCAGCGGTACGTTGCAGCAGCTAGTTATAGCGGGTCCAGGATAAA
Source organism: Danio tinwini (assembly GCA_903798205.1). NCBI lineage: Eukaryota > Metazoa > Chordata > Actinopteri > Cypriniformes > Danionidae > Danio > Danio tinwini. The sequence goes on from CAIGQZ010033112.1 coordinate 2,317,894, forward strand.
CTTTGTTTAAACTTTGTTTGCAGCTCGACCTAACAATGTTACTAGTTCACAGTCGGCTATAACAAGTTTCATTTCAACGTCAGACACTCAAAAGTCAGAGGTACTGTGGGGTTCTCCATACCAGATGTTTTCAAACTTTTAGGACACACGCCCCCTCAAGTTTGGCCAATTTCACTCGCGCTCCACTCTCCCCCGTGCCAAAACTATAATCCATGTGCAAACATTCACATATTACTTGCTGCGTTTAAAGTGCGTAGCAAAGGCGCGTCGCTAGACCCAATTTGAAAATCGCCAGTGCCCCAGTAAATGCTTTAAGATATGATTTACTTCATATGCAAAGTGTATTTGTGAAAGGCTGTTTTGAGGACTTTCATTATTAAGCTTATTTGTAGTATTCTATTCTATATGGCTCCTTCATACAAGTTGTGTTGTGTTGTGTTGTTTAGTGTAATCCAACTTATCTATGTTGCTTTGGCTCTGTCGAACATCACAAAGGAACAGAAAAAAGAAAAGGAAAAAGATCTCAAAGAAAAGTATTTTTACTTTTATATAGTAAAAGTAAAGACATTGCATTGAGTATACACATTGCACATAGTTGATACCAAATGGAAAACATTTAAGTTTTGATTTACATTGTAGGAGGCAATAAATTGAGTAACCTATTCCAAAAAAATTAAGAAATTTTTGGGTCTTAAATTATGTTTGTTGAGGTCTTAAAAAGCATAACATTTTACTTTTAAAATGGTGCAAGAACCCTGAATAAGGCATTAATAGGCATTCATTTAGCAAATTGGTCCCACTTTATATTAAGTGGTCTTGACTACTATAAACTTGCATCACTTATTGTGTTCATATTGCAGAATGCTTCTGGTGCTCTTGAGGTTTGGTGGTATGGCTAGTGTAGGGCAGTGATTCCCAACCTTTTTTTTTGCCTGAGACCCCCTTTTCCCCCGGAAAATATTGTAAGGCCACCCTCCACATTTATTGATATTATTGCTCATATAAATTTGCAGTAGGTATGACAAAAAAAGGTTGTTTTCAAACAAACAGTATGGTTATTACTATATCTAGATATGTTTATGCACAAATAGTAGCCTAATGTAAAATATAAAAGCACAACATCAGCAGGCCATTTGTGTTGGGTGCACCTTGTGTTATTGGGGAGTCATCTGCAAATGTCTTATTAATTTGGATGGCCTCATGCATTCGTGAACAAGAACTTTGTCGCAGTCAGGGACTTTTTGCTTCAAGAAAAAGGAATAAAACCATATTTCAGGTAGCTATCTTGGTATTTCCTGCATTCTGTGTTTCTAGTATTACTAGTGCTGTGACCAGAAATGTTTGGAGCTTCCTCACCTGGGTCCAGTATTCTTGGGTCATTACTACTGAAGTTTTTCTTGTGGAGGACGAATTACAAAGTTGTCAATTTTTTGGTCAGCCAGGGAACAAAATGAACTAAGGCAATATGATTGTTCTCTTAATTGTCCACTGCTAATTATTATTTTTTTTTAAATATGACGCAACCCCCCCCTCCCCCACAGAGCTCCCTGAGGCCCCCTTGTTGGCCGGGACCGCCCTGTTGGGAACTGCTGGTGTAGTGTATGTGATGTAATGGAGGGCCAACAGTAAATGTAATTACATAAATTAACTAAAGATGTAATTACATGCATGCATTTAATTAATAAGTGCATTGTAACAGATTGTTAATTTGAGTGCAAGTAATATTAAAGGCAAGTTAATAAAAAAGTGTGATCAGGAAATTTTCTTAATTTAAAAAAAAAAGTTTATGTGTGTGTGTGTGTGTGTGTGTGTGTGTGTGTGTGTGTTTAGGTTGTTATTATGATTTTTGTATTATTATCTTAAACCGCACAAAAATAATATAAAATTGTATTAATATTTTGATAATAATAATAAACCATATTGATGCTTTTAAATCAGCGTTATTTCTAATCATTGCACGGCTCTCTGGAATACTTAAATCTGATTGATCAATCACTATGGAAAATCTTTTTGTTTTTTACTATTTATTTTTGGATGTTATTTTTTGGAATGAGTCATTCTGTGCTCAAATTCTTATATTCAAGGCAACAGTTCAAAATATTGCATCTACATCACTATACAGGCACATAAGAGACGCATCACATCATCTTATTGGCATGTTAGCAAAACACATGGGCATCATTTTCTTGATTTGATTCATCAAACCAATTCCACATCTTTTATCCCTACTTATTATGTTCTTTACATCATTTGTATATTTCCTTAAATGGATATAAACCCAAACTTTACATGGTACTGCAAACAGCCACTAATTAAATATTCACAATACATTCATCATATACATGTCATTTTTTATATCAGGTTTATCCCAATTTTTTTTAATTCACGCCATTCTGTTGTTATGCAGTTGCTAGTGCAGTAGGCTTTCTGATAATAATATTATATTATGTTTTCATAAAGGTTTTATGTATGTATGTACAATTAGAATTATTAGCCCCCCTTTGATTTTTTTTTTCTTTTTTAAATATTTCCCAAATTATATTTAACAGAGCAATGATTTTTTTCACAGTATTTTCAATAATATTTTTTCTTCTGGAGAAAGTCTCATTCGTTTTATTTTGCTTAGAATAAAAGCAGTTTTATTTTTTTATAAACATTTTAAGGTCAAAATTATTAGCCCCCTTTAGCTATTTTTTTTACTATCTACTGAACAAACCATTGTTATACAATAACTTGCCTAATTAACCTAGTTAAGCCTTTAAATGCCACTTTAAGCTGAATATTAGCATCTTGAAAAATATCTGGTCAAATATTATTTACTGTCATCATGGCAAAGATAAAATAAATGTTATTAGAAATGAGTTATAAAAACTATTATGTTTAGAAATGTGTTAATCTTCTCTTCGTTAAACAGAAATTGTGGAAAAATATATACTGGGGGGCTAATAAATCAGGGGGGCTAATAATTCTGATTTCAACTATGTATGTATGCATTTCCACAATTTTTTTTTTTTTTATTGCACTCGAGTTAACAATAATATCAACTACATATTTTAGATTTTTAATTTTTCAGTATTACGATTGTAAATGACTTCTATATAGTGGCAAATACAGTAGGTGTTGACGAGTGTGTTTAAGTCTAATTATTATTGTGATTTATCTTCTGTCTTTTTCTGCTGGGTCAGGCTGCATGTATCAGGGTCAGGATTGTCGGCTGGTCATTCACTATGAGCAAGGTTTCTCAGTGGTGGCAGAAGGAGAGGCATGTTCTAGAGCCGAGCCACTCTTCAGCTACCCGTTTGAAAGGCTCAGGATGTCGGCGGATGATGGCGTTCGGATCCTCTACCTGGATTTCGGCGGGAACGAGGGTGAAATTGTAAGTAACCAATCTCCATAGGTGCCGTCATGAGGGAATTTTATTATATTTAATGTTTGACAAAAAAAAGAAAGAAAAAAAAGCTACTTACAGAATTTTGGGTCACACTTTATTTTGATGGTCCGTTTGTTGAATTAGGTTACATTGCATCTACATGCCAACTAATTGTCATTAGATTATAAGTAGACTGTTAGGTTGGGGTTAGTGTAAATTGACATGTACTTGCAAGGTTCCTTCTAGTCAGTTAAATGTCTGTTAAACAGCACTATCAACAGATATTAAGCAGACAGTGTACTAATTCTCAAATGGACCATCAAAATAAAGTTTTACCAAATTTAGTAAAAAAAAAGAGATGTTATTTCAATAATTAGTCAATGTTTATAGATGCCTCAGGCCCCGTTTACACTAATGCGTTTTAGTTTTAAAATGCATAAGCTTTGCTACGGTTACGCCATCCATCCACACTACACCAGCCCCAAAAACGGAGTGTTTTGAAAATGCTGAAGAGGTCATTTTCATTCTAAAATGCTGCTGCTCTATCTCAGTGTGGATGGGGGAAAACTGAGACATCTGAAAACGGAGGCGTGGCTGCTGAGATTCGCTACCTGATTGGGGCTTTTGGGTCATTGCATATCCTTCCCTTATTCGTCAAGCTCCTATCACATGACTATAACGCTACCGGAAGACGGCAGACCAGCCTTCACTGTAAACAACATCATGGACACAGAAATAGGAGAGTTGTTTGCACTATTGTCCGTTTTAGGCGCCATTGTGCAGTTAAACTGCCTTTTTTACTACAGCACCTGCATATATTCGCAAGAGGCAAGCTATTGTTCGAGCACTCGCTAATCACTCGCGTTCATCATTTAACCAGCATTTGTTGACTAACAATAACCAAATGCCGAGCGAGACACATGATTCCTGTTTATACTTGAACTCGCATGCCCAGAGTGCGCGAATGGTCAAGTGATATATGTTTTTGGTGGAGTAGTGTGGTCGGAGATAAGTTTAGAAACGCTAGATGAAACGCTAGTGTGGATGTGGATCGTTTTTGATCTAAAATGCCATTTCAAAACGAAAACGCATTAGTGTAAACAGGGCCTTAGTCTGCCATTTTTCATGCTAATTGAAATATACATTTACATTTCTGCTCAGAATGAATTGATTGAATACATTAAAGTTAATACATTATTCAGCAAGGACACATTGTTTAACATAAGTTACAAATAACATAAAATGTGATTACATAAATAAAATATTGTATTTAAAAACTAAATAATATTTTTACTTTTAACTATTCAGTAATACTAAAAATGTGCCTGCTTATAGTGTTTGTTTTCACCATATTAGCCTATTAGAATGATTTTTGAACAGTCATGTTGTGTTACGTGTATTTTATGCCCTTAATGTGGATATTTTTGTAAATTTTATGGCCCATTTCCACTGAGTGGTACAGTACAGTATGGGTCGGTACGGGTCACCTTTATCAGGCTTGCATTTCCACTGCTAAAAGGGTACCAATGGTACTCTTTCGGTAGGCGTGGTGTATGACAGAAAGTTTCAGTCAACGTCCATCTCACTCGAGAAAATGTCTACAGTAAAGCTGTACGGGTCGTTTACATATGAGTGAAGCACTAATGCATGCTTCACACACTTACAGTTGCAATCAGAATTATTGAACCCCCTTTGATTTTTTTTTTCTTTTTTAAATATTTCCTTTTTTAAATATTTCCCAAATAAAAAAAATTGTGTTTTTTATTGTGTAAAACACATAGAAAGTGTACTGTAATACCTTGACATTTTCACAGTATGTCTGATAATATTTTTTTCTTCTGGAGAAAGTCTTATTTGTTTTATTTTGGCTAGAATAAAAACAGTTTTTCATTTTTAAAACCCATTTTAAGGTCAAAATTATTAGCCCCTTTAAGCTATTTATTTTTTCCATAGTCTACAGAACAAACCATCATTATACAATAACTTGTCTAATTACCCTAACCTGCCTAGTTAACCTAATTAACCTAGTTAAGCCTTTAAATGTCACTTTAAGCTGTATATAAGTGTCTTGAAAAATATCTAGTCAAATATTATTTACTGTCATCATGGCAGAGATAACATAAATCAGTTATTAGAGATGAGTTATTAAAACTATTATGTTCAGAAATGTGTTGAGAAAATCTCTCTGTTAAACAGAAATTAGGGAAAAAAATAAACAGGGGGGGGGCTAATAAATCAGGGGATTGAACAACTCTGATTGCAACTGTAAATACTTGTGTATAAATGTTCATTACTAACCTTTTTATGAACATGATTTGATTATAACTGTAGATCAATGATATAAGCTAAGATACAAGGCTAAATCAAATAAATGCAAATGCAATATGAACACATACAGCCCCTTACAGTCTCCGATATGTTACCAATTACAGAAAAACAAAAAAAAAATAGAAAGCTCTTATTTGTATCTTTAATCTTCAGCAACACATGTAACCTCTTTTAGAAAGTAATTCCATCATTCAGAGTTCATAACAGTCCAAAAGGTGATTATAATAGTTAAACATGGCAGTTTGTTCATCTTTTAGGTTGCTGAAAGAATCATTTGCTCCTTTGTTTTGTCGGGCTTCTCCTTTATTTTTTTGAGCGTCACTCTCACATTTGTCCGTTTCTGAAAAGATCGGATGTCAGAAGCACTTCAATAATCACGTGCACGTTATTATCATTAGCTCAAGAAGTTTGTTATTTCAAATATAGACACGGTGCGAGCGCAAGCGAGAAAGCGAAACTGCTCATGCTTTAGACGGCCTTGTAAAAAACTACAGGGCACAAGGTAGATTCTGCTCTTCTTCTTGGCTTTGTGGCTGTTCATCAAGACAACGACAAGGTTCGTTTAAGCTTGGGTTGACCATGGCTCGTATATATATATATGTATATATATTATCACGGTGTAATGTCTCAGCTGTGTATTTAAAACATGGCGCTTTGTTTTCATTCTGAATTGTTGCACGAGCGAGTGACGTATCTCTGTAAACCAATAGTGTTTAGTTGCGCATCTTGTTCCACCTTTTGGTACCCTTTTGTTGTGCTAGGTACCCTTTGCAAAGCGTATCCAAAAAGTGGTACAGTACAGTTCGCTTTTAGGTACCTTTTGACAGTGGAAACGGCCATAAAAGCATACCGGTACTGTACTGTACCACTCAGTGGAAACTGGCCAATAATGCATCCTTGCTGAATCTGAAGATTATTTGCAACAATAATATTGTTGTCTAAATTAATCTACATTTGGAAATGGTTGTTAAATTGTGTAAAACACAAAGAAAGTGTACTGTAATACCTTGATTGTCAGAGTCAAACGTGATAAAATTAATTTTAGGCCACCTAATACAGATCACCTTTCACTATATGTAATTGTTCGCAACAGGAAATGATACATGTCTGTACTGATAGATGGTCCATCTCTGGAAGTTCCTGAGAAGACCTGTCCAATCATGACTGTTGTTCTCAACATGTGTTTGTCACATCAGGAACTTCCCTTCATTTCTTAATTCTGTCTTTTTTTCCTATTCACAGCAACTGGACCTGCACTCCTGTCCCAAGCCTATTGTTTTTATCCTCCACTCCTTCCTCTCTGCCAAGATTGCACGATTAGGATTGGTAGCCTGAGATTAAACCGTTATAGACTGATTATCCCAACAAACCTGGGAAAATGGGACTCGCAAGATGGAACGAAGGCGTTGTAGCAGACCTCTGAATGATCACATTTCAGTACATGACAAACGATGTATTTTTCAGAGAAATCTTAATCCTAGTGAAACACAATTTCACATTGATTTTCTAAGAAAGAATCCAACTAAATGATGAACACTAACTTGTGATTGGAGCTAAAAATATATACTGGAAGTATTGTTTTAGAGTCCAATACGGCACTTACAATATTAACTCCTTTATAACGTTGGGAGGGAAACGACCATCTGTGTGACAGCTGTCCTGACTAACTGCATCTGTCTGGCAGCTAATGTGGATTAAAAAGACTAGTTTAATGCACATAAAGGTTAAACAGCCTGAAAACAGTCACAGTGTTTTGTCTATACTGCTTTCTGCGATAGTTGTTTCACCAAGGAACAGTCTAAAGAAGGGGTTTTCAACCTGAGGTGGAGTAATTATCAGGCCCCCTAGTTTTTCGAAAATTTTCACAACTTTACCCTTATTTTTTCGCTGAATTCAACGCAAAATCAACAAAAAAGTGATCATGCAAAACATTTTTTTAATAATCTCATAAAACATCCAATTCCAAACCATATAATTTAATTATATTTATTAGATGAAAGTGTGTGTGTGTGTGGGGGGGGGTGTTTTGCAGTCTATGCAGTAAGCCGATAAGGCGTCAACTGCAAGTGATTTACATGTGAAGTCATTGCAAAGATCAGATTAGTTATCCTGTGGGACAAATCAAATGAATGACATGGCGTGAATTAGGCATTTCGAGCGTTTGATGCACTTCAGACTGCAAAAGAAAGTGGAAGCAAACATCTAACAAACGGAGCAATGGAACAGACAGAGAATGCAGCTTACACTGATGGAGATTGGTTCAAGGATGACGGCCACTGGACATGAACGAATTGAAGGCCATTATTTGTGATTTACGTGTATGGCTGGTATTATAATGTGCGTCAAATTGATAAATTATTCCATTGAACTTTTTCCCTGCGCTTCACTACCATTGACGAGTTTTACAGCAATCTGTTTTTGGTGCATTATGGTAGGGGAAGCCCTAACGCATGTCCTGAGTGAGGTACATGATGTCAGATGCTCTGATTGAAATCTGAGTAAGAGAAAGTAAGATTGTGGGTAAAAATTAGAGTTATACAACCTTCCTTTAGCTTAATCCCTACCGTTTTATATCTGCTTTAGATCTAATCTTGGCAAGAGACCAAAATAAAAGAGCTTTATTTTTATGATTTTTGTCATGAAGATTGCACATCTAACATAGTAGGCTACCTGAGATGGTACATATATATATATATATATATATACACAGTTGAAGTCAGAATTATTAGCCTACCTGAATTATTAGCCCCCGTTTATTTTTTTCCCCAATTTCTATTTAACGGAGAGATTTTTTTAACACATTTCTAAACATAATAGTTTTAATAACTCATCTCTAATAACTGATTTATTTTATCTTTGTCATGATGACAGTAAATAATATTGTACTAGATATTTTTCAAGACATTCTATTCAGCTTAAAGTGACATTTAAAGGCTTAACTAGGTTAATTAGGTTAACTAGGCAGGTTAGGGTAATTAGGCACGATGGTTTGTTCTGTAGATAATCGCAAAATAAATTAGCTTAAAGGGGCTAATATTGATAATATTGATCTTAAAGGGCACCTAGGTTACCACTTTTTCCAGATTTAATATAAGTCTTTTGTGTCTCCAGAATGTGTCTGTAAAGTTTAATCTCAAAACACCCATCAGATTTTTTATTATACCTGTCATAAGTTTCTACTTTGTAGCATTTAGCATCAGCTAACGGTTTTTGTGTACTGCGCCTTTAAGGCTAGTCCTTCACACCCACCGTTTCCACGTGCCTTGCAGCGGCTCCCTCGGATGCGTCAGACAACAGACAAACACGAAGGAATAAGATCTCACGTAACGTTTGTGAGGAAAAACTACAATAAGAACTTTACCAATGAGTATTTGATGCATGTTGTGGAGTTGCAAGGATGAGTCACACACAATGTCGTTACAAAGTTCACGCACACACACAAATACACACACACAGCGTGCGTTTAGCTTTGCACTGTTTTTGCACGCAAATGTGACAGGATACAGGTTAATATCCACTGCTGTATGGATATCTGTTATGTTAATGTACAAAATAAACCTGATTTAACGTCCCCAAACCAGGATTGAAGCGTCTTTTATAATTGTTCTGACACGCGGCTGTGGTGATGAAGTAAATCTAAAGTAAATCGCTGTAATTCATTACACACATGCACTGTTTTAAAACATTTTAAACTTGTCAAACTCACTCTTGATCACATTTGATGATGATTGATGATCCTAGCAAACTGAACAGACTTTTTTTTACGGTTGCTTAGTGTGCGCACATCCTGTTCCTGTGTCTGGTTGATATGATTATACACGTTACTACGAAGACATGTTAATACGCAGCTGTCAATCAATTCGGCGGGCGGGGGAAAAAAAAAAGGACTGAGAGTGTTTATATCACACCAATATGATGGTCTATACACCATACATACACATGTCTGTCCAAACAGCTTAAAAAGTAGATTTTTCACCATAGGTGCCCTTTAAAATGGTTCTTCAAAAATTAAAAACTGCTTTTGTTCTAGCCAAAATAAAACAAATAAGACTTTTTCAGAAGGAAAAAAAATATTATCAGACATACTGTGATAATTTCCTTGCTCTGTTAAACATCACTTGGGAAATATTTGAAAAAGAAAAAAAGGGCGGCTAATAATTCTGACTTCAACTGTATATATATATAAATAATTATAATTACTTTTTTTTTTTTTTTTTTAATTGCAAAATTTTTTCACAAATTTCTGGGAATTACCACAACAAAAATCTATATTATGGCAAAAAAAATCACAAAAAAAAAAAATCTTAAAAAACTAGGGGGTCTGAATTATTGGCACTGGAGGAGGATTTACGGTCATTTTTGGAACCCAACATGTGCTCTCAGAAACAAGCTAAGCCGTCACACTATATTCTCGTTTACATACTGTATACACAATTCTAACTGAAAGATTTAACTGAATCAGGTAAGTTTGGTAGAGCTGCATGATTGATCGAAGCTTATATTCATGCTCGTTTTGTCAGTAAAGTCGGCTCTGTAATCATCTGTAAATCTCCAGCACCTGCATTCAGATGGAGAAGTATTTGGTACACAGAGGCAAAGTTCACCTTCATCTTATCCCAGACATGCTCAGCAATGTTCATATCTCGTGACTGGGCTGACCAATTCTGGAGCGCCTTGACCTTCTTTGCTTTTAGGAACTTTGATGTGGAGGCTAAAGTATGAGAAGGAGTGTTGTCCTGCTGAAGAATTTGCCCTCTCCTGTGGTTTGTAATGTAATGGGCAGCACAAATGTCTTGATACCTCAGGCTGTTGATGTTACCATCCCCTCTGCAGATCTCTTGCATGCCCCCATACTGAATGTAACCCCAAACCATGATTTTTTTCTTCACCAAACTTGACTGATTTCTGTGAGAGTCTTGGGTCCATGTGGATTTTAATAGGTCTTCTGTAGTATTTGTAATGATTGGGATGCAGTTCAACAGACGATTCATCAGAAAAATCTACCTTCTGCCACTTTCAAATTACATAAATAGTTATATTAAATAATAGGTAACAAACAAAACATAACTAGATTTTTAAACAATATTTTTTTATTGATAAACCATTATAAACTAGTTATTTTCAATGGGTAAAAAGTTTAAAGAAAAAACATTTTAAATAAAAAAATAAATCTACTATTTTGTTTACTTTTATGCTATTCCAGAGACTTGTGCACCTACTGACAGGTCAAATCTGCTTCTCTCTCACATTCAAGTTCAGATTGCTTTATTGGCATGATATTTTGTACAATATTGCCAAAGCATTTTAGATGCATACAATATGTAATATATAGACATCATCAACTTAATAAAATATATAGCAAATGAGAAATAAATGACAGAAAAAAAGAATAAAAAACAGACAATATCTCAAATAATTATAATAATTACAGAAATAAAACGTGTAGCTCATTTAAATACGGCAAATGAGCTGATTAACCATTTCTAATGTTGTACAGATATTTTGCAGCCAATTTAGATGTCATTTTGCCCTTTTTGAGTATTCAGTAAAGTTTTATGTAGTGGTTTAGATTAAAGATTAAATCTCGAACATTTTAGTAGATTTAGAAACCTCGGCTAGACGCAAAATAGTGCATCTCTGTGAGTCTACAGAACATGAGAGAGTGGGGAGTTTCGCTCAGTACAAAATGGATAAATGAGATTTTCCACTGCATAATCGATCGTGTATGTTTGGTTATAGTTGGCAGATATAAGTGTAAAAGGATAATAATAATAATACAATAAAGTGTCATTTAATATACTTAGGCAGCCGTTTATTTACCTGGGCGGCCAGCTCAAGTAAAGTCTATGTGTGGGAAGCACTGTACATATAACATGCAAAACAGCCCTACAAATATGCATTGCACAATATAAATAAAACATATTTCAATATAAATTTCAGCAAATAAACACCTTCGTGTGTTTATGCTTTTATTACAATTTTCATGTTAATGTTTACATTCAGCGTCTCATTATACAAAACTCCTAAGATAATGAAGTTATATCTCTGAACTTTAAAAAATGCTGCACTTCCCACCTTCTTTATTCAGTACTGTGCTCAAGTCTGCATCTTCGATATCAAGAATGCATCCGGATTCTTTCACGTGTCCTTTGTTTTTGAGTATTGGAACTAAACTTTGGCGGTTGATAACGTTACACCAACATCTATGCCACGTTCAGATAATTCCTTACAAAGTCAGTAAATCATCTTTCTTCTCCATTCTGATGCTCAGTTTGAACTTCCCCTGCTGAAAAATCCAGCTTAAACCAGCCTAAGATAGTTGGCTGGTTTTAGCTGGTCGACCAGCCTGGTTTTGGAGAGGTTTCCAGCCATTTCCAGCCTGGTCTTAGCTGATCAGACTAGGAGTTGACCAGCTAAAATCAGTTTGACCAGCCAAAACCAGCTTAACCAGGCTGGTTAAGCTGGTTTTAGCTGGTTTAAGCCGGTCATTTTCCAGCCTGACCAGCTAAGACCAGGCTGGAAATCAGCCTGGAAATGGCTAAAACCAGGCTGGTCGACCAGCTAAAACTAGCCAACCAGCTTAGACTGGTTTAAGCTGGATTTTCCAGCAGGGTCAGCATATCGTCTTGACCACGTCAAAATACCTAAATGCATTGAGTTGCTGCCATGTGATTGGCGGAATAGAAATATGCTTTAACGAGCAGTTGGACAGGTGTACCTAATAAAGTGGCCGTGAGTATATATGCATGTGATAACATGGTGGAGGGGGGCATGTCCTAAAAGGTTGAAAACTTCTGGTCTATAGTGTCATCAAAGAATCACATCAACTAACTGCCTACTTTTACAAGGTCACAAGTGACAAAAGGGGGGAAACTGAAGACTCTGTCTGCCCTTCCTGCACACTGTATCTGTTTCCACAGACCAATGGAGTTTCGATGACTTTTACAAATGTAAAGATGCAAAGGAAATCCTTAGTAACGTTGGCACATTTGTGTATTTGTTCTTAATATTGGTCTAAAGGATGATATGCATGAATGCACGCAAGCACAACAACTATTATGGAGGCTCATATTTGCTTTGGTTTGGCCCGTGGTCATGTTCTGCTTCACACAAAGGCTATTCAAGCACTTTGGATGTCAGATTATAAATTAGAGCACTTGATAGTTTCCAAGTTAACCAGCAATTAGTGTCCATTGTCAGGCACTGAGCTTTCCCAGAGCACTGCTCCATTGTCGGGGTTATGGATTTGGGACAGCGGGGCCCCTGTGGCACAGTCTTTGTCTCATCTGTGAATCCGTCACTCGCACATTCCAGCACACATGACGGATCCTGGAGTCACGGGGCTGGGAATCAGTTTTCCTTGTTGAAGGAATAGTTCACTCTAAAGTCTAAGGACATTTTCATTGTTTACTCACGCTTAAGTTGTTCCAGATATCATTTTAGTCTATTGTTTATTTAATATTTTAGTTTAGTCTTAACAGCTGAATACATGCATACACTACAAAAGAAACAGATCTCATCTGACTTGAACAGTCAGGGTTTCTGCAGGCCCTAAAGTCGATGTTGCACAAATTATAGCCTTAAAAGGTATAAATCAGATCCAAAAGTCTTACATTTTATAAGGATTTATAACGTTAATAGGGATACATTTAGTTAAAGGGAAATAAAATCGTTTGCTCCTCCTTGACTTGTTCCAAACAAGTTTTTTGGTTCTGTTGAACACAAAATAATATATTTTTAACATGTAACCATTGACTTCCATTTTTTTGTTAGTTTTTTTCTACTATAGAAGTAATTAATGATGTAAATAATGGTTTGGAATAAGTCAAAGATGAGTAAATGGTGACAGAATGATCATTTTTGGATGATCTATTCCTTTAAGTTGCTTATGTAAAAATGTCTCACACACACCAGTGGTGTCACCATTTACAACAAGTTCAGGCCAAAATTTTTTATTTTTTTTCAGTCATTTTTAAACAAGGCCGCAGCTCGGCAGAGCTTAATTCCATCCATGCATCTACACACTTACCTGTTTTCAAACAAGCCTGGATTAGTTTAATCAGGTGTTTAAAGGGCACCTAGGTTACCCCTTTTTCCAGATTTAATATAAGTCTTTTGTGTCTCCAGAATGTGTCTGTAAAGTTTCAGCTCAAAACACCAATAAGATTTTTTATTATACCTGTCATAAGTTTCTATTTTGTAGCTTTAACCATCAGGTAGCATTTTTTTTGTGTACTGCACCTTTAAGGCTAGTCCTTTACAGCCACCATTTCCACGTGCCTGTCAGCCTGCCTTAATCTCCTCCCTCGGCTGCGTCAGACAACAGACATGCAGGAAGCAGATCTCACATAAAGTTTGTGAGAAATACTACAGTAAGACCTTTACCAATGAGTATTTGATGCGGAGTTGCAACGATGAGTCACACAATGTTGTTACAAAGTTCGCGCACACACACAAATACACACACACACACAGCGTGCGCGTTTAGCTTTGCACTGTTTTTGCACGCAAATGTGACAGGCAACAGGTTAATCTCCACTGCTGTATGGATATCTGTTATGTTAATGTACAAAATAAACCTGATTTAACATCCACAAACTGGGATTGAAGCGTTTTTTATGATTGTTCTGACACGCGGCTGTGTTGATGAAGTAAATCTGAAGTAAATCGCTGTAATTTATTACACACATGCACTGTTTTAAAACATTTTAAACTTGTAAAGCTCACTCTTTTGATGATGATTGATGATCCTAGCGAACTGAACAGACCTTTTATTCCTGGTTGCTTTGTGCACGTACTGTCTTGTGGATATGATTATAAACGTTACTACATAGACATGTTAATACGCAGCTGTCTATCAATTCGGTGGGCGGGGGGACCGCACTCATACATTGGCTGTTTCTCAATTCCAAGAACGCAGAGAACGGACTTGCGTTCTTGTGGAGACCGCTCTTGCCAGGTGTCCTTGGAAGAACAAACTCGGGAGACCGCAAGAACAGAGAACGCGTCCTGTGAGAAATGAGATGCTGCGTTCTTCCTGATGGTCACATGACCTTCACATGTTTTTAATGGAAAATTATTTCAACATTACAGCATTCATACAACGATTTATTGCTTTCCCCTTTTTCAAAATATATTTTATGCATAAAAACATTAGAAATATACGTTGCACAATATAAATAAAACTGATTTTAATATGAATTTTAGTAAACAAACACCCTTAATGTGTTTATTCCTTTATTAAGATGTCCATGGTGATGTTTATATTCACTGTTTTATTTAGGAAAACTCTTTAGATAAATAACTTATATCTCTGAACTTTACTAATAAATCTAAATAAAATGCTGAGCTTCCCACTTCCAGTCGCAATGACTTCTGGGACTTCTAGGGCGAGATCGGTGCTCAAGTCTGCATCGGTGCGTCCTCGATATCAAGAACACATCCGGGAAGTTTCATGCATCCTCTGTTCTTGCGGTCTTGAGTATTGGAACTAAACTTTGGCAGCTGATGATGACGTTACACGAGAACACGAGGATGCAAGATTGCTGAAGAACGCATATTGAGAAACAGCCATTAAGTTGTGTTTGGTCTCAAAACCTCTCCAATTGGTCCACCGTTTTTTGTTGTTAAATAAAAAAAAAGGACTGAGTGTGTTTATATCACCCCAATATGACGGTCTATACACTATACCTACACATATGTCTGTCCAAACAGCTTGAAAAGTAGATTTTTCACCATAGGTGCCCTTTAAAATATGATTGGAATACAATTTTGTTCGGGCCTCCAAATAATTAGTTTGACACCCATGTTTTAAAGCAACACTATGCAACTCTCTCTTGCAGCTCCTCCTTGTAGTTGATAAGTGCAATTACAATTCAAGTGCACTACCCTGAGAGGAGCGCAACTCCTGTGCATTTGATGACTAACCTGACAGAAATGCCGTAAACTGACACCTTGTTTGGAAACAATGTCCACTGACCAGGTAAAATAGCCTGTTACACTAAACCACGTTCCACGAACGATTATTACCTCTAATTATTAGCCAGTTACCTCTTTTAGCTTGCGCCGGTCTAATACAAATCCATGATCCAGCTCATGTCTGATCAGTCGTTTTTTTTTTCTTCACTTCCTCTGGCAAAACCCTCTCAAAGGTTTCTTTGGTGGGCCGGTCATGGCATTTTTATTGGTGTTGGTTTTATATTAGATTATTACATCTCTCAATTAGCTTTTGGCTAACTTCACCTATAGGCCAATATTTGTTTCAGTCCTCGGACCCCTCGCCTCCCATATTTGTTCTCCCTAAACACGGCTGATTCAGATCATGAACTTGTTAACAGAGAAATCCATAAAGTGATACTTGTGTCAAATAAGAGAGGGGGGACGGGTTTGGCACACAACATCTGACGTGTGTCTTAAAAAAGATTGCACTGTTCGAAGGCATTTCTATATATAGTCCTAAAGTGTCCATGGTTTTGTGGTTCTGTGGTTCTGGTAGCTGAAGCAGCAGAATTCATCTAGTTAAACGTTATTTTACCACTGAAATCATTTTAAAACATTAAGGTTAACAATTGTAAATTAGTTTTAGGTGTTCACAAATAGCCTACTTGCCAAAGCAAGCTTGTGACAAAGTGTGGTTCACAGTATTTATAATACAGATAGTACTCTATTGACTTCTTCAATGTGGAAGTGCGCTCGTTTTTGCGATTGTTTTAGAACTTCTGATTCAGGTGCCTATGGGAGAAATGACTAGGAATAATAAACGGCAGACAACGGTCAAACTACTTGCTCTACAAGTGTTCGCATGACTATACAAAGTAGAATAATATAATAAAAACATATCCGTTTGCATTATCAAGCAGCATAACGAGCTGCTTTTAACGTCTAAAAATGAATGGAAGTGAATGAGACCGAAAGTCTTGAGCCAAAAAGATTCAAATGGCTGCGCTTGCTCATACGCGGAGAATAAGGTGAATAGAACAATGTAGGCTTTTACACCAGTTATAGGAACTTGCCATCAATGCAGACCCCCATGGACCAAATTTACATATGACTATTTTTCTGTTTGCAAATGCATCGCAGTAGAACACAGGTGTCAAACTCAGTTCCTGGAGGGCCGCAGCTCTGCACAGTTTAGGCCCTGTTTACACTAATACGTTTTAGAATGAAAACAATCCGCGTCCACACTGGCGTTTCATCTAGCGTTTCTGAACAACTCTCTATCCGCACTATACTGCTGAAAACGCATATCACGTGACCACACACAAACACAGAGAGAGAGAGAGAGAGAGAGAGAGAGAGAGAGAGAGAGACCATTGGGATCTTGGTCACCTCCCCGACTAATGCTCTTCTTCCCTGATCTCCAGATTAGCAAAAACAGGATGCATCTGAGCTTAATTGGAATGTCATGGCTGTGAATACTTACGTGCATCTGGATTTTTAATACATTGGCAAATATTTCAAACACATTTCTTTCCCACTGTCTTTATGGGCTATTGTTTGTAGAATAATGAATTTAATCAATTTGCAATAAGGCTGTAATATAACAAAACATGGAAACAAGGAAGCGCTCTGGACACTTTCTAGATGCACAGTACTGTGAAGTAAAAGCTAGCCGAGTCTTACATTTATACATTCATTTAGTAGATGCTTTTATCCAAGCTGACTTATAAGCAGGGCCAGACGGAATTTGCGGACGATTTTTGCTATTTCTGCAGAGAATTTTGGTAAAAATCTGTGGATTTCTGCTGAATTATTTTGGGAGTATCATAACTAAAACCTTAATATGTTAAATAAAAAATAATATATTTTTAACTTGCATTTAATGTTTAAAATGCTAATCCAATTAGAATAACTGTAAATAGTTAACTTTAAGTAAATAAACAGAATTAACGATGGGCTAAAAATCTGCGGAAATTTGCGGAAAATCTGTGGAATTCTGCGCGCGCAGATTCCGTGTGGGTCAACTTATAAGTGATGATAGAAGCACTACAGATCATCAAAGAGTAGCAATATATAAACGCTATCAGAAATCTTAAGCTGATTTAGCTTCTTCCATGTAAACAAAGAAAAGAGAATGTGTCTTGCAGGTGGTTTGTCAAGCCCACTCACTTGCATGAAGCACACTTAGAATTGCACAATGTTTTCCCAGAAAAATGACTTGTTATAAGAAAGTGACTGCAGCTGTGCTGTGCTGAACAATTAAACGTTTAAGTATTGATGAAACAGATCTGTCTTAAAAAAGGTCAGAGATGTGAAGAGTTTGGCAAATCATTCCACCAGGACAGAACATTAAAGATGCAAATACTTGCATTTAGTTTTATGCTGCTTTGAGATACAGAAAGTGCTGTTCAGTAGCTAAGCGCAGGGTCTCGCCGGCAACATAAACTTGAACTAGTGGTCTCAAGTAAATGGGTGCAGAGGCAGCAGTTGTTTTGTCAGGGAGTGACAGTGCCTTGTATTTGATATGAGCTGCAATTAGCAACCCATGTAGACTGATGAATAAGGGTGTGACCTGTGTTTAAGACCACTTTGGCTTTGGCATTTTGAATCAGCTGCAGAGTCCTGATGGTATTGGTTGGGAGGCCAGTTATATGGTGAAGTTGTGAATGACCTTCTATGCAATGTGTAACAACACTAAGTGAATAAAAACATTCAGCTGAGGTTTAAATGTGAGAGTGCAGCGTGTTTAAAACTATTGATTCTTTAAAGGGCACCTATGGTGAAAAATCTACGTTTCAAGCTGTTTGGACAGACATATGTGTAGGTATAGTGTATAGACCGTCATATTGGGGTGATATAAACACTCTTAGTCCTTTTTTTTTTTTAACAACATAAAAACGGTGGACCAATTGGAGCGGTTTTGAGACCGACCGCAACTTGACGTAGGAGTGCGGTCCCTCCGCCCACCGAATTGATTGACAGCTGCGTATTAACATGTCTCCGTAGTAACATATGTAATCATATCAACCAGACACAGGACCAGGACGTGCACACACTAGGCAACCATAAATAAAAGTCTGCTCAGTTTGCTAGGATCATCAATCATCATCAAATGTGACCAAGAGTGAGTTTTACAAGTTTAAAATGTTTTAAAACAGTGCATGTTTGTAATAAATTACAGCGATTTACTTCAGATTTACTTCATCACCACAGCCGCGTGTCAGAACAATTATAAAAGACGCTTCAATCCCGGTTTGTGGACGTTAAATCAGGTTTATTTTGTACATTAACATAACAGATATCCATACAGCAATGGAGATTAACCTGTATCCTGTCACATTTGCGTGCAAAAACAGTGCAAAGCTAAACGCACACTGTCTGTGTGTGCCTGTCAGCGCTGTGTGTGTGGGTGAACTTTGTAACAACATTGTGTGTGACTCATCCTTGCAACTCCACAACATGCATCAAATACTCATTGGTAAAATTCTTACTGTAGTTTTTCCTCACAAACGTTACGTGAGATCTTATTCCTTCGTGTTTGTCTGTTGTCTGATGCAGCCGAGAGAGCCGCTGCCAGGCACGTGGAAACAGTGGGCGTGAAGGACTAGCCTTAAAGGCGCAGTACACAAAAACAGCTAGCTACTGCTAAATGCTACAAAAAAGAAACTTATGACAGGTATAATAAAAAATCTGATGGGTGTTTTGAGCTGAAACTTTACAGACACATTCTGGAGACACAAAATACTTATATTAAATCTGGAAAAAGTGGTAACCTGGGTGCCCTTTAATGACTCTGAGTCGAATAAATGAATTGTGTTGGGCTTGCCTGAATGCATCAACGTTGACACGGTACATCACCAAATATGATACCAGTTCCGGTAAAATGTGAAAGCGCCTTTCCTTTCAGACACTAGCTAAGCACGAGGGATCATGCATCTGATCATGAGGCGAAGATGACAATCACTGACAGATGGAGATTCGGCTACAGGGAATTATCAGTTAAAGGTAATTTTCACAAAAAAATACCACAGTGTAGCCACCTAGTGCTGTGTTTGTTCCTGTCGTTTTTCAGATTTTTGATACAATAACCTACGCTGTAATGCGGGATTTGCCGGCCATTTGCTATTGAAGGAGCAGCAGAGACTATTATGTATGGGACTTTGTCAGAGACTTTGTCAGTAACTGTTGCATTTCATATGGACCAGTTTCTTTTTCCTCCGGATCATGTAAATGTAATTTAAATGGTTGCCTCGTTTTGTGTAGTTTGCAATATATGCATTTAATTGTGTGTTGTAAGTTGTAATCACTCCACGCTGCTTGTAAACACTCATCTAGCATAGATCAGTACTTATACTGTATCTCTCAGGTTAAACCTTCATGGGGCTATTCACATATTGTGTCCAAAACCTATTTGAAAACGTGATGCGTGCTTTTCCCATTACTGATTTAAATGAGCTTCTGAACTCGCAATCCTCTGCCATTTGTCTTTGCTATTGCAACAATCAGCTGTTCCTTAGATGCACAGCGCAGTACATTTTCAAAATAGTTCAACTTTAGCCACGGTGTGGATTAATACTGAATGTGTGTCATTGTTATTACTCGAGTTTAGCGTGAAGAGCAGAGGAATATGCTGGTGTAAACTGCATTGCTTTATTGCATTCCTTGGATTCTCATACTCTCTGCTACTTCATAGCCATGGTGGGCATTTCTCTCTGTCTCACGCTGAACCCAGTCGACCAGTCACAACAGACTGGGTCATCGGACCAATCACACCAGATTAGCCTGACGCAAAAGAGAGGTTTGGGAACAAATAAATGGCTGTCGTTGAGATAAGGTAAAAATAAATGCATATTATAAGACAATGAAAGTGTTTTTTTGACATTGAATGTATACAAGCCTGTTGTTGGAGACCCCCAAAACCAAAATATGACCTTTTAAAATGCAAAATAGGGGCTCTTTAAATAATAAATTGGTTTAATCATTTGAATGGCCAGGATTACCCCCAGTAAAGATGGTGGTCTTTCATCAAGCAGGAAATATCTGTGTCGGATACCCAGGCAGTAGGGATGGAATAAACAACAGGAATAAACAACAAAACCCCAGCGCTAAATTCTTCTGCTTACTTTGAACTGGCAGAAGTGTTTTTTTTTACAATCAGCTACAAAACTAAAAAGCTTTTTGTTATGCAAAAGAAAAACAGAAAAATGAAACTTTCTAATTAGGTGACTTTTAAAGGGTAAGCAGCCCTCTCCTAAACAACAGAAAAACATGAATTGTGCAATAAATGTAAGATTCATTGAGCTTAAAATGTGAAATCTCTTCATGAAATTGCATGCACTGTCCATCCATAACAGCAGGTGCAGTGGGCAACAACTGTTCAGTCTTGTGCATCAAATCAGCAACTCATACTGATTTGTCTACACACAAGAATTGTTCTATGTAAAAGGTTGACTTATGCGCTTGTGTCCTCTGCAGCACCTAACATGAGCTCTACATTTTTTTAAGACTGCATGTGAAGACAACAATTTCAACTTGTGGTTCACCATATCTTAAGCAGCAAATAAATCCAGCAGGATGAACACTGAGGATTTGAATGCAGCTCGTGCGAGTCTCAAGGTATCCACAACTGAGAGCAGGACAGTTTCAGTGTGGGTCGCACTGGGCTGGATAATACGGGAAGATTGCATCTAAACAAGAAGACATGGTAGAGCAGATTGCGTCCGTAGCAGCGTTACTATCTAGCGGTGTAAAGTCACTGGTTGCAGGAAGTGACTTGTCAATCTTCAAAAAGGCATTCCTAAAACAAACATTCTCCCAGTTTTCGTGGTGCAAACATGAATAAGGGCATACTCACACTAGCCACGGTTGTCCCCCTCCCCACTTACACTACATCTTTACCTTCCGAGCCCGAACATGCTTACATAATCGATGCAACTTTTCAATTTAACAGGAAGAGAAGTGCTCTTACTCAGCACAGTGCAAATTGCTTTAGTTGTATTGTTAGGGGCCAAGTACCGAAGGTGCGTAGGTACTTATTGTATCAGTTCCGATTCTTCTTATTCTTCCAGCTTTTTCTTCTGCTTCTTCCTCTCTGGGAGTCTATGGCAGCTCTATGAACCATTTGAGCAAGCTTTGTCACACTGATAGAGGACAGTCTGAACGTCAACCACAACAAATTAAGACTCTCTAGCACCACCACTTGTCCAAAGTTTCACTTATGTTTATCTTTAGAACTTTTGAACCGAATGGGCTACAACCAAAATATTTCATGATTCCTTGGCTCAAGCCGATTCAAATGCACCCTATGACGTAAATTTTTTCGCTATTTCAAATTTTTTGTAAAACCTATTTAAACGAACTCATCCCAGGCCGTTTGTCCGATTTTTCACCAAAATTGAATCACATGATCTACAGACCATGCTGACCAAATTTTATGGAATTGAAGTTCATTAGACTAACCGTTTTTTATTAACTTGAAAACAAATTTGACTTAGAGCTTGAAAATTGACTTATAGTGTTATCTCTGTCACGCATGGATATATTTATACCAAACGTGGTGTTATTTTTTGAATGTCCTGAAAAAGTTAATCACAGCGTTTAGTCAAACGTTATAATGATATTTTTAAAAAATGCTAATAACTTTTGACTAATTTTGCCTATTGTTATGTCTAGATACATGCCTTGGGTTGTCCTGAGAATATCGATACTAATTATTCCTTAATTAACTAAACTTCGTGGCCGCCATCTAGCCTCAAGTCAAAAACCTACTTTTTCTAACTCCTACATCATTTGGCTGATTTGCACCAAGTTTGACTCAGATCATCTTCCGACCATGCTGACAAAAAGTTATGGAATTTGTGTTGATAGCTGTAACGATTTTTGTTTACAGCACCGACAAATTGGATGGCATGATGCCAAACTACATAATTAAAGATAATGACACCAAATTTAAGGTCTGTCGTTTCACACTGACCACACCATAAAAAAAAATTGGTGACACATATGGGTCAAGAGTTATAGGACATTTATTACCCATTATTAAATGGAACTTACAAATTTGGTAATAACTTTTGAATGCATATGCTTATTTGAAAGAAATTGGTCTCAACTGATTTCCTTGGGTCAGGCTGACAACACAGAATGTTGTGTCATAATTTACCAAACTTCCTGTCCACCATTTTAATTTTGTTCAAACCATTCTTTTTTTTTAATTCCTCCTAGACTGTTGGTCCATTATTTACCAAATTTGCATCGGATCATTTTAAGATCATATAGACCAAAAGTTATGGAATTCATGTCGATAGACAAAACTGTTGTCATTTAGCATATGCTTAAACTTGATGTAATGCTGCCAGATGACAATACAGGCTGAACATTGACATGACTTCCTGTCCACCATCTTGAATAGTTTGAAAATCTGTTGTTTGAACGCTCCATAAATCATTAGCCCAATTTCCACCAAGTTTGGCTCAGATCATGCAGCCAAAAAATTTTTCCAGTTGCTCTGTTGTTTGTTGCCATACTTGTTTAAGATGTGGCATGTGGCCGCTAGGCTACTTGGCCACAATAATTGCTGCTTGCAGCTATATTTTTGTACTATGTTTAGTTGTTTGGGATGCAGTGACACGGTCAAATATTTTGCCGAACAGATCCACCACTATTGACGCTCATAAATTATCATAAAAGTCCTCGTGCTGCACATATTAGGAGCTTTCCTGAAGGGATTAGCTGAGGTGGAGTGAGGGGTTTGCATTTTTGATAAACTATGACAATTTGCAGTCATTAAAAAGTACTAATGATTGATCAATACATATGAAACAGTCCTTTAAAAGTGATGTCGTGTCTTAAGTTTGGGGCTCAGGTGTGCTTTGCACTAAGCCCAACTGAACCACGCTTTGGCACACCCCTTCCAACTGGGCTAGGGCTGACCAACTGAACTATGCCTGGGCCCGATTCGGAGCACTCACACTTATCAAACGAACCGGAAAATGCGCCCAGGCACGGTTCAGATAGACTAAAAAATATTAAATACTGAATTTTACCCATTGTTAGTTCTACTCTTTAGGAATTATGGTATTCACACTTCCTCATCTCCAGCTTAAGTTTCAGTAAACCTCAGGTATACCTGTTACATACCTGTTATATACCTGTAAAATAAAAGAAGTTGAGTCCTGAAAAAAACTTGTCATCTTTTCATTTTTAGTACAATAAGCTCTTCTAAGAACATCAAAGAAAGTCCTTATTATATGAACCTCTTTAAATTAAAATGTCAGAATGGAGAACAAAGTAAGATGCCTTAACGCATTTCTAGAAAAGTGCGTCAGACTAAAATTCTCCAATTGAACAGCGTAGCGAGTGAGTTCAGATTGCATGTTGCCTTCGAGGGCTCTCAGGGTTGCCAGCCAGTGTAATGTGTACCTCCCCTCCCTCCTTTCCCATTACCCCTCTGGGCACCCAGGAGTGAGAACAATGGCCCTGTGTGGGACTGGAATGTGTCCGGCAACTTTGCCAAAGAGACACCCTCAACCTTCTCTGAGCAGGGAGACCAGGAGCACTTACTCTTCATGACCTTGCCCCGATCTGACCTTTTGATCCAAATGTAGCAGTAATTTTGGGTCAAACTACTGAGATTGTGCAGCACTGATAGCTCGTGTGTGATTAGGAACAACAACAACATAACCACATGCACAAGGGAAATGATGTGGTATTGAAACTTTCATGTGTTTGTTTCACGGTCGAGTGGTGATTTGAGTGAACTCTGATTACTGAAATGTGATCTGGACAGAAACGCCCTCTGACTGATTTTCATCATGCAAAACAGCATTTCTCAGAAAACGTGCAGCCTTATTTGGCTGTTTGTCAGAGCCGGATGCTTTGAGAGTTCATGAGACTTTTCAAATGAAAACCATAAAAAATACAAAATTGCATTTTTAATACATTCAAATATTCCACAAAGACATTAATAAAATAACAGAGCTCTTGTCCCATGATCAGTGCTATATAAAAGTCCTACAAAAGCATTAGAAGCACTTTTCTTCAAGCTTCATTCATTTATTTTGTAGCATCATGTTGTTGTTGATGTACTTATCATGACTGTGTCCAGGTTTACCTTCAATGTTTCTGAAGAAAATGATTCTGTTCATCTTTTAGATGATTTCTCCACAACCCAGTCTATAACCTGTGTGCAAAAACAGTTTGAATGTAATTAACTTTGAAGGCATCTATCAAAATCAAATCTCTCAGGTGTATTATGAATCCCTAGAAACCTCTCTGTTTTACCTGTTTGACATTGTTACAGGCTGCCTTTTTCATTTCCTCATGAAGGCCACGTGAGGTTTTCAAATCCTGTTGTGAAAGAAGCACAGGTTGCTGAGGCATAACGGCTCAGTCAAGGGCATTGTGCAGGCCAAACATGTGCAAGAAATGTCACAATTATATATACACAGTGCACAGCATACATGAGTACAACCTCTTTAAAATGTATATTCTATGCATTTCGTTTTGAATATAGACACATTTTGGAGCATTCAAAATAAAACAGTTTTATTAACATAACAGTTCTATTAATTAAAATACTAGTTGGTCACCGAACATCATTAGGAATAGAAAGATTACATTTTAATTCTAATCAGGTATTAAAAAAAAAGTGTCAACATTTAAAAAAAAAAGTGTTTCTCTTGATTTTTTTCCCTTTATTAAAAAAAATAATATTTTCACCCTAACATTAATTTGGGTGTACACATTTTTGTACTGTAATCTTTATTTAGTTACATTAGCCCTAGCTTTGGCACTGACTAATTCAACGTACATGCATAAATATATCATTTTAAAGCATCCCGTAGAAAAAATAAAATAAAGAAGGATCTATGAGAGGTGTACTCATTTACTCTGGGCACTGTAGACACACAGACAAACACAAACACACACAAACTGCCATTTAACAGTTTGGGCTCAGTAAGTGTTCAACAAGGAATGCATTAAATTGACCAACACGGATCATTCTGACATCTACAAACACTCAATTTTAATTACATTCAGTTCTCCCCATTTATCTTAGAATTCTGAATAAATTTATATAACGGTCTAAATCACATAAGTCAAACTCAGTTCCTGCAGGGCCGCAGCTCTGCACAGTTTAGTTCCAACCCTAATTAAACAGACCTGATCTAACGAATTGAGTCCTTTAGGCTTGTTTGAAACCTACAGGTAAGTGTTCTTTTTTTTTTCCAGGTATGAGTTTGGACACCCCTGGTCTAAATAAATATATATTTATTTAGATATAAAACGAAAATATGGCTAGTCCTAGGCATAGCTGTATAATCAAAAGTTCAGTAAAGTCTCAAACACCATAGTTTCCTCATTGTCATTTAAAACCCAGTGAGAATCAGGCCAATCGGAACAAAACACTGACTTGCATTGCACATGGGATCATTAATATGGACGCCCCATTGCAATCTCTACTCTAGTGGCATAAAGATATCTCACACACTTCTACAGTAGTCAAATACTGTATATACTAACTATGTTACATACTAACTATGTTACATGTGTGTATTTCAGAGTACATGCTGCGTGCGTGTGTGTGTGTGTGTGTGTGAAAGAGAGAGCAGGTACTGATGAGCTACAGAGCGTCAGTGCAGAGCTCATTAATATTCAAAACCATTACAAATATGGTCAAACCTGAGCTTCTGACTTTAAGGATATTTTCTAGAAATATAATTGAGCATTTAAAACTACCTCTGGATTTTTTATGAATAGAGCCACATACCTACTATATAGATATTAAATCATTTAATTTATTGAATCAATGCACTCTACGGAACCTTTGAGCACCTCAATAGTTGTGTTCTTTTAATGTATCCGGATAAATCAGCATATTCAAATGATTTCTCACAAACCATGACTAAAGACTGGAGTGATGATGGTGAAAATTCAGCTTTGCATTCAAAGAATAAATAATATAAAATAACAAGTGGTCATATTATTATATATTTTCTTTATACAATTGTAATTAGTCATTCATTCATTTTCTTTTTGGCTTAGTCCCTTTATTAATCAGGGGTCACCACAGCGGAATGAACCACCAACTTATCCAGCATATGTTTTACGCAGTGGATGCCCTTCCAGCTGCAAACCATCACTGGAAAACATCCATACACTCATTCAAACACATGCACTACGGACAATTTACCTTACCCAATTCACCTATAGTGCATGTATTTGGACTTGTGGGGGAAACCGGAGCACCCGGAGGAAAACAACGCCGACACAGGGAGAACATGCAAACTCCACACAGAAATGCCAATTGATCCAGCCGGGGCTCGAACCAGTGACCTTCTTGCTATGAGGTGACAGTGCTACCCACTGCGCCGCCCATAATTGTAATTATTTATTATGCAACCAATTCTAAACTTTGGATTAACATATCAGTCTACAGGTAATAAGTGACATTTAAAAAAAGAATCCAAATCCAAATATGGTTTCTTAAATATTGATAAAATGCATTATTTGTCATAGTTCTTAGATTTAAATTTAGGTTTTTTCATTTATTCAGTTTTTGAAAGCGGCACAGTACAATTGTTGAAATAACACCATAAACTTTAAATTCAAGCACTTTCAAGGGCTTATGTTTGTTTTTAAGCACTTTCCAGGCATTTAATTCATATGTCAGAAATTCAAGTATTACTTGTATGATATTGATGATGAAAGTGAATTATATAAAATGATTTCTGATGAAAGTGAAGGTTTGTATGACAAAAAACATTTATATATACTAGGCATAGGAAGATAATCGGTTTCTAGGTTTACCATGGTTTGGAAAAGTCATTTTCTGTTATATCGTTCCAGCTGTATA
Organism: Danio tinwini; assembly: GCA_903798205.1. Lineage (NCBI taxonomy): Eukaryota > Metazoa > Chordata > Actinopteri > Cypriniformes > Danionidae > Danio > Danio tinwini. The sequence continues at coordinate 2,345,385 of CAIGQZ010033112.1, forward strand.
TGTAAATTTGGTTTTGTATATATATATTTTTATATATATAATTTATTTTTTTTGCTTGTTTTTTAGGGTAACAGTATCCAACTGAAAAGACCATCCACATCAAAAGCTGCTGTTTCAAAATGTTTAAATGTTTCCTAAAATAAAATATATTGTGTTCAATGGGAAAAAGGTTGTTGCTGTTTTTTAACCAGACATTTAAAAACAACATATTTTGGAGCGGTAATCACAATACTGTAATACTGTGAAACCGTGATATTTTTATCTACCGTCAGTATCTTATAGCATGCCTAATATATACTGAGGTCTTAAAGGTACAGTAGTATAAAAAAAAAGTTATATAAAGTTTTTAACTTGAGCTCTCTCTTTCTCACCTCTCTAATTAATGCTATTAGCACAAGAAAATAAGTAAAATAATAATAAACTTTAGGAAAACATAGTTAAGCATTACAAAGGATGCTTTTTTTTTCTCACTGCATATTTTGGGAGCAAAGCATTTCTTGAAGTGTGTTTTTGTTCCCCTGTCATGGATAAATTATGTAGATATGATCAATCGACAGCGTTTACGCAACACATTTTGAGAGCTTCAAAGATGTCCTAAAGGCAGGACAGCAGGGTGCGAGAGAAAGAGAACGATTCGTACCCACCTTTAGATAAAACTTTGATATGTCAAACAGTCTTTTACTGCAGGCTTCAAAGCACTTGTGCTCGCTGCCGATCCCGTGTTTATTGAGCGTTTTAGCAACAACCTCCTTCAGCATCTGAAACAACGGATGAGAAGCATGCAAAAATCACTGAACTACTGCTCTCACAGACCTCACGTAAAGCCTTGACATTTGCTGATGACTGCATGTGAGTGAATTCACTGAATAAAGGAAAAGGTTTATGGTTACATGTGGATTTCTCAGCACTTCTTACATGGCTCTCTGGATTACTGGATTCTGATTGGGGAAATGCTGCATTCAGTGCTCAGATATTTCAGTATAATGACTGCTGTCCCTGGCAACCGATTTTATTCTAACTAGATTTATGTCTCTCTTATCACTGAAATCATGGTTTCCTGGCCATAATTTATGTCAAGTTGCAATGTTATAAACAGTTAGCCTGCTATTTTCAGAAGTAAAACATTTAGCAAATTTTCCACACACTGAATAAAGCATACGGTACTGGCTGATACTAATAAGCGGAATATTATTTTATTATGTTATTAAAATACTGAATATTCCTATATATATTTTTAGCTATATTGAATCCATAATTTAAATCCTTGTTCATTTTCTACTAAAGTACTAATATAAAGACTAAAATATAAAATCAATCAATAAAAAATAAGGTGAATTTGCACGTTACAAAAAAAAAAAATTAATACTCATTTGAAAATATGCTACAAAATACATTTATCCAGTATTATATTATTAGTGAATTTAGAGGTTGAGCATAAAATCTAAAATTTAAATGTGCCAAAAACTAATAAATAAACCTGTGTGTTAACAAATGATCCCAAACTCTTATCTGAAGAATATCTGATAATTTCATACAATTTAAACATATAAAAAAATAAACAAATTGTGGTAAAATACACACCCAATACATCCTACAATTAAATTTGATTATACATAAGCATCTAATTTAATATTACACCTTACCTGAGCAGAGTACATACAGGAATCAGAGATTGAAATGTAATACCTTTTAAGACCTTTTTTAAGACTCCTTGCATACATTAAGACATCATTATCACTTCAAATTTCAACCAGTAACTTTGACGACATTTTAACTTGCAGTATATTTACTAAATACTAATTGCAAGAAACGAATCCTTAACTAAAACTGTATTTATAAATTAAATAAAAATGTTAATCCAGCAGGTGGTGTCTTTACAGCAGCAGGAATAACAGTGTTTCCCTGGTTACTGCAGTAAACAAAGCAATATGATGTTAAATCTAGCAGGATTGTTTTTTATTTCATAAACTACACAGCATCCCAATATTCAAAGATTAAATCCAAGTAAACTTTAGCATACTGATACCGAATTTAATACCTTGCAAAATTACATTTAAGACTTTTTAAATACTTTTTAAGGGCTTTAAATTTCTCTAAATTGATTTATCAATTTTTAATACTTTTAAGACCACGTGGACACCCTGCTGAGATCATCACACTACACTATCTGCTAGAAATACTAGAAATTCAATACTAGAAATTCAGTTGAATAAAAAAGTACTGTCAGAATTTAAATATAAGTACTGTAGAAATGTTATGACTGCCAATAAAAATTAATTATTGACAAAATAAATATGTAAATAAAGTACCCCCGGACAAAATGACCCCATTCAATTGTACAACCCTTGTATTTTCAAAAGATTTGACTATGCAGAAAATGGGGAAAATAGAACTTCTCCTGGGGCTGGTAATTAATTAGCACTTACCCTGTTGTGTTTCTGGGAGCGGGACTCCGTGTGTGTCTGGTTGGGTTTTAGACTGGGAGAGGGGTCCGTCACAGAAGCAGAGCGTCTGGCCAGAGTAGAGCTGGAGCGGGCCGCTTGCTGCCGAAGAGCCTCCACCGCTGGATGAGCCCCACCAGAACCTACAGACTCTGAGCTCTCCGATTTACAGAACCTGAGAGCAGAACAGAAGGATTTAAGAGGATGAGACGGATGGTGGAAGATATTGCATCTCTGAGATCAATCCCTCGATCTCACTTTGTAGCTCAAAAACATCAAAAACTCTGAACAAAATGAGCTGATGTGACAGTCTGCTCAAATACTGGAGGTCTCTGCTATAGTACTCTCTTGCTAAGCCTGTTTAATAAGAAACTTGGGACACTTATGAAATGTGCTTTTTTTCCTCTCTCTCTCAAATTCCATTACGGTTTTCCTCCGTAAGTTCCTAAATTCTGGAACTTACCTCTTTTTTTCTGGATTTAATTTCAATAGTTAAAAATGCAGTTGAAAATAAAAATAAATAAATAAAACAAAAGAATAAATTAATTAATACATAAAAAAGCATGATTATTAAACATTATTGAAGATTGAACAGAGGATAAGATGTACACTACCTGACAAAAGTCTTTGTCCCCTATCCAAATTTTAGGAACAACAAATAACAACTTGACTTCTAGCTGATCATTTGGTATCAGAAATGGCTTATATGAAAGGCAAAGGCCTCTAGAATACGCTTATTTTACAAATATAAAATATAATAATCATGCCTTTAATTTTATTTATTTAATTAGGACAGTAAGGTCTGACTTTGCTTAGACAAAAGTCTTGTCACTTAACAGAAATAATGTACAGCATAGAATATAAAGTCATGGTGCAATGGAAAAAGAATTAATATTGTGTATGACTCCCATGAGCTTGGACGACTGCATCCATACATCTCTGAAATAACTTACTAATAAAGCCATCTGGAATGGCAAAGAAAGCGTTCTTGCAAGACTCCCAGAGTTCATCAAGATTCTTTGGATTCATCTTCAATGCCTCCTCCTCCATCGTTCAATAATGTTCATATCTGGTGACTGAGCTGGCCAATCCTGGAGCACTTTGACCTTCTTTGCTTTCAGGAACTCTAATGTGGAGGCTGAAGTATGAGAAGGAGCGCTATCCTGCTGAAGAATTTGCCCTCTCCTGTGGTTTGTAATGTAATGGGCAGCATAAATGTCTTAATACCTCAGACTGTTGCCATCCACTCTGCAGATCTCTCGCATGGCCCCATACTGAATGTAACCCCAAACCATGATTTTTACCAATCTAATTTCTGTGAGAATCTTGGGTCCATGCGGGTTCCAATAGGTCTTCTGCAGTGTTTGGGATTATTGGGATGCAGGTCAACAGATGATTCACCTGAAAATTCTGCCACTTTTCCAAATGATCAACTTGAAGTCAAGTTATAATTTGTTGCTCTTACAACTGGGCTCGATGACAAGACTTTTGTCAGGTAGTGTACATGGTATGTGTTGGGTAAATTATCATCATGTTCTTACCATCTTATAATAGTCATTATTAATGTCACTTTTGCCATAATATCAGTACATTACTATCATCACCAACTTGAGTATTGTTTTTAATTTTATTATTATTATCATCATCATAATCATCATCATCATCATCATGAATGCTAAATATTAGTTTTTATTTGCACATTAATAAAACACATTGCACACCCAGAGCACATAAAGCACATTGCAATTAACATTTTTTGTGCACACAAAAGCTGTGCAAAAGAACAAACAAACAAACAAACAAACAAACAAACGGGTGTAACATCAAAAATGACAGTGTGAAGTCACAGTTTGGTACATACTTTGGTTTTGAGGCCACAGTTTGATACAGGTACGGTACAACAGAAATAAGCAAAAAATCCCCAGTGCTTGGTTTTTCTGTTTATTTTGAACAGGGATAATTGTTTTTGTCACAATAAGCTAAGGAACTGAAAAGCTACTTTCAAAGGTTGAGCCCAATCCTCACCTAACAACAGAAAAACAGTAATTGTGCATAAATGCAATAACGACAAGAAACGCTAGGTGTTTTTTAAGTTCATTTGGCTTGCCATAGCTGTGGTCTTTTCTGCCTAACTCCAGTGACTGGACCAGCGTTGTATTGTGGTTTGATTAGGTGTACTGCACTACCTTTGATTCATTCATCTAAATTGTAACAAATTCCATGACATTCTGCGTTGTACATCTAATTAAACCTTACGACTGGATTCCAGATTCCACAGCTCTGCATTTCTTCATCACGAAAATCATAGCCTCCTAGAAAGCACTCAGGAGCGTCAGGCTCAAACATAAACTTCCAGACGCGTGTGATTAGTTCCTGATGATGTGACACTGCTGTGGTAATTTCAGAGCGGAGCAATGTCTGAGATGATGATAGTTCTTAAAATTAATGTGGCCTGTGGAGTTCTGCAATGGGTCAGCAGCCAAAAAAAAAAAAAAAGTCAATAAGCTCATGTCCTGACAACACATCATCTAATGCACACAGGGCTCCTGTGGTGGCAGACAAGGCCAAAAATGAGACATTTGATCACTGCCATATGTGAAGCGCGTTTCGAGAGGGTTGATGTGATTTCAGCTGAAAATGCTGGAAGGAGAAGACTTTGACATTCATTGCTGTGCTGCTCAGTGATTTTCATTCATTGCTCATTTTGGTCTTTGACAAAGCCATCAAGCACAGATCTATATTCAATTTGGGGGGAGTGACGTATGGCGCATTCAGATGCATGTAAAGTGGTGGGGCGGAGGAATGGAGAAAGGCAATGATGAGCCTCGCTGCAGAATCAATGAACTGACAGCTTCTGAAAATGACTGGAGTAACTAGAGAAACATTAGCTCGACTGTCTAATTGAACGTCCTGCTGGTGTGAGAAGTGGTGTGTAACGATGGGTCGACTTATTTAAAGACTGGCAAATTGAATTTCATTAAAACTAACTGCCCTTGAAGCACACTTTCTGGTGCAGGGCATCAAATGGTGGCAAGTCTATCCGTTCATTTATCCAGCCATGCATTGATTTGGAAAAATTTGCTACGATTAGATTTCCTGCAATAGGTATAAATACTGTATATACAAATATATATTATTGGCATACAGCTGCTTGATGATTAACATGATGCAGGACAAAAACTCACTGCATGATCAAGCCTATAGAATACAGTTACATCCCCCTTAAATTCCCTGTATGAATTGTCCCGCCTATTTGTCATGTGGTTAATCAATATCACATGAGCAACAAATTCAATATCATATTGAGGAGCGTTTTTGTGATGTGAATGTATAAATGTGATGTTGATTTTATACAGCAGTTCAGTAAATAAGCTTTATTTTAGACAATATTTTTTGCTCAGTTTTGCCAAAAAAAAAAAATCCCTGACCTATTAAGCCATCTTGTTTGTATCCTTTCTGAATGAGTACGCATTTTGAACCAATCAATTAATTCAATGATTCAATGAGCCATTCATATAAAAAGACATCTACTTAATTTCTAAATGAATCATTTTAATGAATCAAATTGCCAAATGATTCAATGACTTACTCTTCAGACATTTACCACTACCAGAGGAATTTATGAGAGGTAAACATGTCAAGAGATTTGTGAGAATTCGCCTTAAATTTGTGAGGTGTGTTTGAAGGGGCTGATCTGTCAATCCATCAATCATAAACTTGCTGAACAGAAATCGCTGTATGATGCGTCATGTATGAGAGTGTTGTCAAAAACGAAAGTTCACACATACACAGGGTTGACGTGTTTGCTGGTGCTGAAAAAGAACCTGTAATTGTAGCAAACATTCATAGAGACTAACATAGAATAGAGACTCTGAATGAAATGAAAACAATCATTTCCTCTGTCTATGTTTTCATTGCAAAATTGTATGCTATAAATCAGTGGTCTCAAACTCAAATTTGCTGTTGTTGGCCGGGAGGAGGAGGAGGGCTGGCCGTCAATTTGAGGCCTCTGCTATAAATGCTTCAGAGTTTGCCAGGTCAAAAATGTTCATATAAACTGACTTGTGGCAATTTTCCATCCATCAGAATTCGTACCATGTGTGCCTACATTTTAGAGGAACATATCAGTAAACATAACCAATTTTTTTCCATATTCATAAATAAAAACAGCCAAAATTGAACTAAACTTTGTCTTTCAAACCTACATTTTACATTGAATCAAAATAATTTCAATATTTCTGTCATCAAAAGACTGGTCCAAATCACTAATGCATTAAGTAACAACTAACAATGATCAATTTATGAGCAATATTACATAGTAGCACTGCAAAATGGCTGTATATCAGCACTGCTGTGATTAGTACACAGGCACAAGGATGCAGGCTGAAAGTTCAATCCAAAAAAATAAAAATAAATTGATCCAAATTCAAAAGCATCACTTTAAAAATAGTATTTGAATAATTTTTGTTCCTTATTCAGAACTTTCTAATGCCTTAGTGATGACAAAATAGGCCAAACGCCATAAATCAAGCTCAATCTACATTTCTCTGCCACATACATGATCTCACCAGGATTTTAACGTTGGGGTCAAATATATTTGCTTTGTAGAAAATAATAGACGATAGCGAGTGTGACCAAATATTGCTGTTAGATATATCCATGATACATGTGATTTATATTTCACAACAGACTACAATACAGACATGAATCATACTCCTGAATAAGCAGCCAAGAGAGGAGTGCTCTCAGCAGGCAACAATTGGCTGAAGAGCCATCAACATGGTGGAACTCCCATCTCCGAAATCCTCAAAACAATTTTTGTTTATAAATTAATCTGCGGCCTAAACAACTACAACAACTACATTCTCACCTACAGTGCTCAGCATATATGAGTACACCCCTCACAAATAAACATCTTATGTCATAAAACATCTTTTAAATTCATATTTTTAATAGGAAGCTATACAATATTATATTTGTGTATATACAGTACATTAAATTAGTCAGTACTAAAGCTAAATGTGGAGCTTATCTAACAAAACAACCTTAAGATAACGGTCTAAAAACTAGTACACCCAAATATATATGCAATAATAAATACAATAAAAAAAGAGGAAAAATTAAGAGAAACAAAAAAATAATAAACATTTTGTTGATTTTGTAGGTTGTAATTTAATTTTGCAATATTTAGCTTGTATTTAATTGTATTATCTTTCTATTTCTAAAGCTATCTGTTTAATAAATCTGTTTCGTTTGAAAATACATTGCCTATAATTATATTCACTTAGAAATGGATAAAAATATTCATCGTCAAAATGGGCTGTACTCAATTATGCTGAGCACTGTAAATTAAAGTCTCAAAAATACATTATGAGGTCCAGCAGCTGCAGTATTTGTCAAACTATAGTGCGTTTTATCCTCTACCTGGCACTTGCTGTATATAGATGGAGTGATACACATGGGTGAAGAGGCTGGAACAGATCTCATACTAGTAGAATACCACAAAGCATTCAGTCAATCAGCTTTGAGAACCAGAACAAGCATTATATTTATACAGCATTTACTACTTTAGTTAATGTTAATAATGTACAGTTGATACAATAAATAATCTAAAAGTATTGTTAGGTCATATTAACTAATGCTGTTACTGCTGACAAATATACTTATAGGTAGGGCCAGACAAAATCTGCTGACATTTTTTGCTATTTCTGCAGAGAATTTTGTTTAAAAAATCAGCATGTGGAATGATTTTGGGAGTATCATAACTAAACACTTAATATATAAAAAAAAAAAAAATAAAATAACTAACTTTAACTTTAATGTTCCCAATGCAAATCCAACTAGATCCACTTAAGTAAATAAAACAAGTCTCTCATATAATATATCTACTAAAAAACAGAAATTATTACTTTACAAACTGTATTGTATATAAATCATATGAACATTTTAATATAAGTCAGTGTTACTGAAATTAATTTAAAAACTGAAAAAAAAAAGTCTAAATGATGGGCTAAAAATCTGCGATATTCTGTGGATTTCTGCGCGTGCAGATTCCGTGTGTACTTATAGATTACTTATAAATACATATAAACTTATAAATTAAAAAGTCTATGAAACCATATTATGAGTATATTAGTTTATTTATTCTTCTTCAGCTTAGTCTCTATTTTAGAGGTTGCCACAGCAGAATGAACCGCCAACTATTCATTACATTACATTTTACGTAGCAGATGCCCTTCCAGCCACAACCCAGTACTGGGAAATTATTCAATTGTTTCTTACATTAGAGTTTTTTGGTTATGCCAACAGACCCATTTAAACAATACAAAGATCCGGAAAGACTTAATGCACCCAATTTTTAAATGTATTGCCAAATAAAAAATAAATAACAAAAGTGCAGACATAAACAACAAACATGCCCAAAGATAAAAAATAAATAAATGAAAGACCTGTACATAAGACAATGACACAAGCTGACCCATCCTCATTAGTATGCACACTGTGCTCTCACCTCTTGTGTGGCTGGAGATCTGTTTCACGAGAGCGGCGTTTGAGGCGGGACGGCTCGCTGTGCAGAGCTTCACCGTCAGGTACACTGCCCGGTTCAGACAGCACGGCTGGAGATGGTGCAGGACTGAGGGCGAATGGCACAGGGCATGGCTCCTTACAGCATGTACTCTGGGTCTCGTATCTTATTAGTCGAGACTGCAGCCTTACAAAGCCTCGGTCTCGCTCAAGAGCCTTGCGCTCATCCAGACAGAACCTGAAACACACCCATGATGGCTTGAGAAAACAGAGGAAACGGGGAGGATGGGTTTCTATGTATAGACACATTCGTGCACACTTACTCTATTCCATGATAGTGCGACCTGGCAGCCTTTAAGAATGGGAGCTTGGTCACTTTTCTGGGTGTGAGGTCAGGAGACAACTGAAAAGCATGTTCCCTGCACAACACATGCACACGCACACAAACAAACAAACAAATTTAGAGATACTCAGTTCTAGAGACTGCATAACTTGTGTGAGTGTATATTTCCTCCTAAAACAAATAAATAAACAATACATTGATTTATTTGCACATACCCAGCCACCATTACAGTCAAGTTGTCTCAAACCTTTTTAAAATAATTTTACTTTTGCTGAACTCAATTATATACTGAAGAATATTGGAATCAGGTAGCCACTGGCATCCATAGTAGGAAAAATGAAAACAACAGAAGTATAGGTGATATATGGTTTCGAACATTCTTCAAAATATATTCTTTTGTGTTTAACAGCGAAAAAAAAAATCTTAAACAGGTGTGGAACAAGTGAATGGTGAGTAAATGATGACAGAATCTTCTTTTTTGGACAAACTATCGCCTTTAAGCAGGTGGTACTTTTTCCCACGTTCCTCTTCGTCTTGCTCACTGACTAGTTTGACAAGCACAGTATATCTAATGGACTCTTTCAGTCTCAACATTCAGCTTAAGGCTGCACTATTGTACACACTGTCTGTGAGGATGGCAGTTTAGACTGAACACTGACAATGTGCGCAGACATCCACAAACACTCTTGATGAGGACAGTGTGTATAATATACTTTGGGCTTTAGGGTAAGTTCTACATGCTCACATCCTGTAATATGTTTACCCCATTTTTTTAGTCAGGATCAAAAAAAAAAAAAAGAACAATGCAATTAGTTCTGGTTTGCTTCACTTTTACTCTCATTTTTAACACTGGAACTACCAGAACTACTAGAATAGTCACCGTGGTCATTCTGACCGTTTTATTCCAAATAGTTAATTAATTCATTAATAGAAGCTTATGTTGAAAATTACATTTAAGCTTTGTCGTTCAGTTAGGGCTGGGCGATACAGGAAAAAAAATATATCATGATATAATGTTTAATATCATTCAATATCGATAATTATTGAATTTTTTTTATAATCTATTTAGGTATATTAGAATTTTTTTATTGGCCATTTTATTTATATGTACCAACATTACTAAGGCAAATAGCTTTAATAGTCAAAAAAAAATTTTTACAAAAATATCTCGTCTCTTGTGTCTTATAATAAAAGTGCTAAAGAGAGTCAAATTTAATAAATAAAATGTTAAAGTGTGTGCAATGATAAAGTGTAAACACTGAACAATCAAAGCAAACTTTATCAATATCTGTGAGGTGTCTATAATAGTAAACCACAAACTCTATTAAAAAAACAATTATGATCATCAAAGCTGAGCTTTCAAATAAAGGAACCAGCCATCATTATTCAAATACATACTGCAACATTACAAGTTGTGAAGCTGGATGACTATATTACCCCTATGCTAAAAACTCTTTGAGATGGGGAGCTAGTGGCTGGGATGCACAAGAAAAGAAACCAAAAAGCCAAGCTGGTGTCATCCTTACATAATTTTTTATTTGCAATCTCCTCACTGCTGCTTGTTACAGTACTCATGTGTTGTTATTCTGACCTGAGGTGACAAAAACCAATCAGAGTCCGTTCACATGTTGCGTCTAAAAGCAAGTGAATAGACCGAGTGCATGGATTTGGTTTTCTTCATCATTTTCAATTAGGGTTGGGCGATGTCGACCAATTTGGCATCGAACGATGTCTAATGTGAAATATTGTGATGGATGAGGGCATCTTTGTTGTAGGCGGCTGTGAAATAATTATTTATGAATAATTAAATAATTCATAACAAATTAATTATTTGTAGACTCCTGTTTCAACTACCTGACCCGCATGGTCGTTGTTTTACCCATAACCAAATCATAAATAAAGATAAGTTACACACAAATTACCACTCTGGCATGAATAGGCAGAGTTATTGGTGTCATTATAATGGCGTAGACAAACTTGGTTGGTAAAAAAGGTGCACAACCAACAGAAACCAACCAAAAGTATCTGAGGTTTTTGCAAAAATTACTAAGTACAAGCGTGAAAGCAAATGATTGAAACAGTGTACTGAAGCTGTAACACGTTACCTGATACAGTAGATTCAAAAGACCTAAGAGTTGTTAGATAGAGACAAGATTAATTAAATATCATGTTTAACAACTACAGTGAGACGTGATCCAGCGGTACATCCTTGATAAACTGTCTGATGTGCACTGCTCTCTGGGCAGACTGGGCTGACTGCTGGAGCTGAGATGCTGCAGCACATGACAGAGTTTGTGTGTGTGTGGTCACGTGATGTGCGTTTTCAGAGGTATAGTGTAGACGGAGAGATCTTTTCAAAAATGCTAGGTAAAATGCCAGTGTGGACATTGATCGTTTTGTTCTAAAATGCTATTTTAAAACTAAGATGTATTAGTGTAATGGGGCCTGACTGTGTGCTGGCTCAGCATCGTGATGTCTATCGGCAATGTACGATGACATTGCCTATTGACCCAACCCTATTTTCAACGCACTTTGTGCTCGCACTCCTCTGGTGTCTCACATAACTAGGTGACCATGAACCGTTTTCTTTGAGGATGACAAACAAACAAACCATTGTTGCGGCACTGCAGTGTTTGGGTGCTCTGTGTTTGTCTGAGTCTGCCATTACTACTAAAATGTGTATACTGCATACAAAGTGTAAAGCAGATGGGTTAGTTGCACTTGCATAAATCGCGGTGCACACGTGGCATTCTGAAATGTTTTCAACTAGGTGCCAAGCTGTGCGCCTCGACTGGAGATAACCCTAAGCTTATTGGCATTCCTTCCAAGGTGCATGCTCAGCAACTACATTTTATAAAGCTATAGTACTTCATACCGAAACTTCATATCAAACTTTTTGTTATCGTTATTGACAATAGCGTTCGGTCAACAAATATCTTTAAATAAATAAATAAATATAATATATATATATATTTATTTTTTATCGGCCCAGCCCTACGTTCTGTCAACCTGTTTTATGAAGTCATTACCCTATAAATAAGATTTTTAATTAATATAGCCTATCTTTGTCCGGCAAATGGAAGAGTAAAGATGTTTTACAACGCAGTGAAAGTGTTGTTTTCGAAAGTTTGAAAGACATGTCTGTAGTAAAGTTATGTTTTCTGGCCACTTAATATACTGTAGACATATTCAGAACTCTTTTGTGTTTGTAATTTCAATAAAAAAAAACTATGTTATAAGGAAATATACATACATTTAGTCAGGGTACAATTTTATTTTACTTTAACATGGTTATCGGTTTCAATTTCATTTTATTAAAGGTTTCATTTCAAAGGGCACATAGTTTAACTCTTTTTCAAGATTTAATATAAGATTTAAAAGTATTTTGTGTCTCCAGAATGTGTCTGTAAAGTTTCAGCTCTAAACACTCATCAGATTATTTATTATACCTTTCAGAACATTAGACTTTCTGCTCTGAACAACCATGTAGCTGTTTTTGTTGCTTGTGCCTTTAATGCTAGTTCTCCCTGCCCACCGTTCCCACGTTCCTGTCAGAGTGTGCCTCAATCTCTGCCCTGGCTGCCTCAGATAAACAGCACAGTGACAGATATGAAGGAAGCAGATCTCACATAACATTTGTGAGAAATACCACAGTAAGAACTTTCCCAATGATTGTTGGATGTATTTGTTGTGAAGTTGCAAAGATTCACACACAAAGTCGTTCCAAAGTTTACGCAGGCACACACACACACAGCATGCACGTTTAACTTTGCACTGTTTTTGCACGCAAATGTGACTGGATACACGTTAATATACACAGCTGTATGGATATCCGTTATGGTAATGTAGAAAATAAACTGATTTAAAGTCCAAAAACCGGACTTTTATGATTGTACTCATACTATGCAGCTTTGGTGATAAAGTGAAAACGGTTAAATCGCTGCAATTCATTACAAACATGCACTGTTTTAAAAATGTTTTAAACTTGTAAAACTCATTCTTGATCACATTTGATAATGATTGATGATCACAGTGAGCTGAACAGACTTTTTAATCCCAGTCGCTTTGCGCACGTCCTGTCTTGTTGATATGATCATACGCGATACTACGAAGACAAGTTAATCTGCAGCTGTGATTTTCATTATGGGAGCCCTTTAACATGGTTATTAAATTACTAAATTTTAAATACTCATAATTACTGCCTCTGTAGTTTTAGTTTTAACACTAAAACTAAATATAAAAAAAAACATTTAATTTCACACACACACAAACACACAAAATAAGGAACTTACTGAACATCTAGAATAATGCTGTGTCATCAGCTGAACACAGTCGATGTAGGTTCCTCACAAAAGATTTTTTCAATGTTTTTTTGCTGCTTTGTTCATTTTTAAAACTTGAAAGGTCACATTTACTGTATTTTATTACACTGAAAAGAGTGGATAGGAAATTCTTAACCTAATGTGACCCACAGACGTCAGTCATTTGAGTTTGAAACAGCATAAGAGGAAGTAAATAATATATTTTCATTTGTGTGTGTGTGTGTGTGTGTACCATCCTTTCAAGACAAGTGCAAAGTTTTAAAACTTTCTGCCATGAACACACACACTTGGCCCCTGCTTGTCTTAAGGGGCTTGAATTCCAGTTATAATAAGCTAGGAGAAAAAAAGTCATTAAGAGACATCATGTCAGACAGTGTGTGTGTGTGTGTGTGTGTGTGTGTGTGTGTGTGTGTGTGTGTGTGTGTGTGCGTGTGTGTGTGCGTGTGTGTGTCCGTGTATATGACCAACCCTCTGAGCACTGGCAGCGGCTGTAGCTCTCCGCTCGGCAGTCCATCAGGGGTGAAGTGTTTGAGCAGCTCTCTGGCATCCAGCAGTGTAGAAGTTCCCCTCTGGCTATCTTTAGGCCCCATCAGACTCTCAGAGGAACCACTGCTGAACAGCCTACACCTGTGGACGGCACTGAAATTTATTCATCCAACAGTGCACAAACGGACTGTTCCAACCAGCACACAAGCTACTTCCCCATCTGATATCTAATTCAGAGTTCATTAAGCCATCCACAGAGACAATAACTCAAGGCTTTGGAACGGTAAGCTTTTATATGAGGCGATGCGGTAACATACGGTTTACCTGGACCTTTGTCGGACTCTCTGTATGTTCTCATAGTTTTGTAGGACGCTTCTCTCTGGCCATTCAGAGTGAGAATGCTTCGTTTCTTTAAAAGAGAGAGAGATTTTATTGAGTTTATTGCCGTATCACCTTCTCTGGCTGTCAAGGCAAAAAACGTAACTATTTCAAACATTTTGTAAATATCAATTTTCTATAACAATAAAAAGACATCAACAACAATAAATAAATACATAAAATAAGATTTGTTTTTATACTCACTTGATGATGAACAAGTAAAATACATCCAGAAAGTATTTCCACATTTTAAGTTAGTCTTATTCCAAAATGGATTAAATTCATTTATTTCCTCAACATTCTACACACAATACCTCATAATGACAACGTGAAAAAAGATTTTTTTTTTAAATTGTTGCAAATGTATTAAAAAAATAAAAAACCTGAAAAATCACATGTACATAAGTATTCACAGCTTTTGCCCTGAAGCTCTAAATTGAGCTCAGGTACATTCTGTTTCCACTGATAATTCTTGAGATGTTTCAGCAGCTTAACTGGAGTTGACCTGTGGTAAATTCAGTTGATTGGACATGATTTGAAAAGGCATACACCTGTCTATATAAGGTCCCAGGGTTGACAGTGCATGTCAAAGCACAAACCAAGCATGAAGACAAAGGAATTGTCTGTAGACCTCTGAGACAGGATTTTCTTGAGGCACAAGACTGGGGAAGGTTACAGAAAATCATCTGCTGCTCTAAAAGTTTTAATGAGCACAGTGGCCTCTGTCATCCGTAAGTGGAAGATGTTTGGAACCACCAGGACTCTTCCTAGAGCTGGCCGGCCATCTAAGCTGAGTGATCGGGGGAGAAGGGCCTTAGTCAGGGAGGTGATCAATAACCCGATGGTCACTCTGTCTGAGCTCCAGCATTCTTCTGTGGAAAGAGGAGAACCTTACAGAAGGACAACCATCTGTGCAGCAATCCACCAATCAGGCCTGTATGGTAGAGTGGCCAGACGGAAGCCACAGCCCACCTGGAAATTGCCAAAAGGCATCTGAAGGACTCTCAGACCATAAGAAACTAAATTCTCTGGTCTGATGAGACTAAAACTGAACTCTTTGGAGTGAATGGCAGGCGTTACGTTTAGAGAAAAGCAGGCACCGCTCATCACCAGGCTAATACCATCCTTACAGTGAAGCACGGTGGTGGCAGCATCATGCTGTGGGGATGTTTTTCAGCAGCAGGAACTGGAAGACTAGTCAGGATAGAGGGAAAGATGAATGCAGCAATGTACAGAGACATCCTGAATGAAAACCTGCTTCAGAGTGCTTTGTAACAACATTGTGTGTGACTCATTGTTGCAACTCCACAACATGCATCAAATACTTATTCGTAAAGGTCTTACTGTAGTATTTTTCACAAACGTTACGTGAGATCTTATTCCTTCGTGTCTGTCTGTTGTCTGACGCAGCCGAGGAAGGAGATAAAGGCAGGCTGACAAGCACGTGGAAACCTTGGGCGTGAAGGACTAGCCTTAAAGGCGCAGTACACAAAAAACGCTACCTGATGGTTAGAGCTACAAAATAGAAACTTATGACAGGTAAAAAATCTGATGTGTTTGAGCTGAAATTTTACAGACACATTCTGGAGACACAAAAGACTTGTATTAAATCTGGAAAAAGGGGTAACCTAGGTGCCTTTTAACAGCTGCAGTGAGATGCGATCCAGGAGTACATCCTTGATAAACTGTCCGACGTGCACTGCTCTCTGGGGTTTTGTGCTCAAAGCACCCATAAAAACATAAGAATTTGAATAATTTACTGGTTTATAATTTTCGACCAGTATGTGGCGCTGTTACCAAATTTATGTCACATGGTCAGTGTGAGCTGACAATGACACCCATTAAGTTGTGTCAATACGTATAAGCGTTGCACTGTTACAGCCTCAGATGCAGTTTGGCTTTGTACCAGCCCATTTGTCGGAGCAGTAAACAACAACCGTATTGCCTATCAACACAAAATTGATAACTTTTTGGCAGCAAGGTCTGAAGATCTCATGAGTCAAATTTGGTGAAAATTGGACCAATGGCCTAGGAGGAGTTTGAAAAAGTGCGTTTATGAACAAATTCAAGATGGCGGACAAAGTTTTGGCAATTATGGCATATGGGGTATCTATGTTTTCAGAATCACCTAAGGAATAATTTGAGCTCAATTTCGTCAAAATCTGAATATGCAGTCAAATTTTATTAGCAAATATGTAAGTTTTTTATTAAATAATGAATTGTTTATAACTCTTGACCCATAGGTGGCGCTGTCACCAAATTGTTATGGTTTGTTGATTGTGATGTGGCAATGACACACCTAAAAGTTGGTGTCAATATTTTTAAGCATCGCAGATATACAGCCTCACATGTTGTTTGGCATCATGTCAGCACATTTGTTGGTGTAATAGACAAAATCTTCTTAGCCAATTAACAGGAATTTAATAACTTTTTGTCAGCATGGTCTGAAGATGATCCGAGTCAAATTTGGTGAAAATCAGACCAACGGTCTAGGAGGAGTTCGAAAAAGTAGAATTTCCATTTGCATAACAATGGCAGACAGGAAGTTGGTCAAATTATGGAAAAATGGTATCAATGCGTGCACGACCTTCCAAGGAACCTATCAAGGCCAGTCACGTGACAATAAGGTTAATGCAGCAGAAGTTATTAGCATTTTTCAAAATTTCTTTAAAACTTTTGACCACAAGGTGGTGCTGGTCCGAAATGTTTTGAGCACTTTCAGGGCATAGAGTTGAACATGCATACCAATTTTGGTGGCAATACCTTAATGCATTTATAAAATATGGCGTTTTTGGCTAAAATTCAAAATGGCCAACACCCAAAATGGTGAATATGGGAAAATTGGATATCAATCGACTCAGAATGTCCCTCTGAATGCAATGAGACCAATTTTGTGAATTTTAGCCCAAGGGCTCACGAGATATTTGCAAAAATAGTAATTTTTCGTATATTCTGACCACTAGGTGGCGCTGTGCCAAAACTGTGCAGGCAACCTTAGACCATAGTTGTCATAACACATAGCAAGTTTGGTGAGAATAACCCAAAGCGTTGGCGAGATATGGCCTAATTATCCATTTTACGACAACCTCGAACAATTCGTTTGCGTACAATTTCACAACTATTTTACTAATCAACTTTCTTTTGATAACTTTTTGTCAGCATGGTCTGAAGATGACCTAGTTAAATTTTGGTGACAATTGACTTAACCATCTAAGACAAGTTCGAAAAAGTAGGTTTTACAAACTCTAAACCTTACGATTTTTTTTATTTAAAATTAAATTGGCAAAAACCAATGAATCATGAAAAAAAAGAATTTAGATTTTGTCACCTACGGATCAAAAGTTATAACCATTTCAAAATTGCAACTTTGGACAAGTGGTGGCGCTACAGAGTATGGCTTACAGGGTCCAAATTTGGTCCATTTGATGAATCCAATGTCCTCTACCCATGTGCCAAATTTCATAACTTTCCTACAAACGGTTATATGGGCTGCCATTCAAATCATGGCGGAAGAAGAATAATACCAGAACAAAAACAATAGGTGCCTTCGCAGCTTCGCTGCTTGGCCCCTAATAACTGGAATAATGATGTTATGTTTCCTTGGCTACTATAAACAAATCAGCTGTGCAGGTATTTAATATGCATTACACAGAAATCTAAGAAAAAAAATAGCAACTAAACTCCTGAAAGCATTAGATGTATTATACTGTAGATACATCAGGGGTCATGATCAGCACTGATGCTGGTGTATGGTTTAATTGGTAGTGATTAAACGGCACATTGCAGGTGTCCTGGCAAATATGGGATAGCTGGCAACCCTACTCTTGCATTTGCTGTGAAAGTTTTGCATGTAAGCCTCAATGACGTCTATGAGCATGAACATAGAACAGAGCATAGAACATGAAAAAGGTTTAGCAATTTAAAGCAGGATAGACATGATAAATCGTCAATTATTAATTGTTGACATTGCTACTATGGATAACACAAAACAGCTCTGTGTAAGTTCTCCTTACCATTTTTCTTAGAAGACGTTGGTTGTTTCTTCTTCTCTAGGCACATTTGTTCAGAAGCTCTGGGCAGGGAAGAGTCATGCATTTGAAGGTACTGCTCTCTGGCCAGATTTAGAAGAGCCTTCAGTTCATTTACAGGAATAGCGGCAGACTTCTGGGCATCCTCGCGTCGTCCTAACGAAAGATCAAATGCATCATTACATGTCTTTAAAATCAAACATTTTCATGTTTATTCATCTTGATCTGTAGTGCAATTTCTTGGTCAGAAAAATTGCTCAGGAGAGGTTTTTTAAGCAAGTAAGACATTGTCCAGGCAAAATAAAATTAAAATATCTTCTGAAGACATAACTAGACTTTGGCTCACGATTAAGTAGTCAACATTTAAAGTGGATCAAAGCACTATTCAACAACACCCATTTTTGTCTTGGGTCAATTTTGGAAAAACTTTTTTGATACACTTGAAATGTTGACTACTGTAATCTTACTGGCCTCAAAGCCTCTCCTGACCAAGATGGGCAAAAACATTTAGCTTGAAATACATGACAGCTATAGATCAACCTATATAGAGCAAGAATTTTTTATATATGCAAAAAAAGTGTCCTAAAATACAAGAAGGTATATATGGAATATTGTGAATAACTTGAGTTGTGTAATTGGAGAATTACCTCTGCTGACGTAATTGGACTTTGCTGCATGATCAATAAAGCCATACAAGCTTAAAATCCCCACAACCACTCATTATCACAAATATCTAATGAGCCAATTACATGGCACCAACTCAATCCAACTCAACATCTAGACTTGGTTTTGATGTTGCTTAATGTCTGTGTGAACCGGCTATTGCTGAGACTTTGATGTACTTTAGATTCAACTGAAATGGAATATTGAGTAGGAAGCAGGGCCTTATTTTTGCGCACCATTCCTTCATTGCAAATTAATAGAAAAAAAGGCTTGTTTAAGAATATTGTGTTTAACGCCGTTAAACTGACATCAACTGAGCATGTTGGCAACTCCAAATGCAAAATCAAATGGTCAAACTTTGATTGAAGATAATCAAAACAAACTTTTTTTCTTCAGTGGATTAACTTGCATGGATTAATTGTTCTCCTAAAGAATAACAATGTGCATGAACAAAATAAACATTTAATAATTTTGGATTTCACATGGACATTGTTTAAACTGAGCATTAGAATAAAAAAAGAAGAGAGTAGTAAATGTGAGGATTCAATGTGCAATAGTTGATGACTTCCAACTCAGTATTTTTGTTTGTTTGTTTTTAACATGGCAATTTAACAAATATATACAAAGTCCAAAAAGGCTAATTCATACACAGATATTAACATTAGATGTTGCCTATTAGACAGAATGTGTCAATAAAGCCGCCATTTTAGTACAGGGAAGCGCTCCTTTGAAATGAATGTGGGACAAAGGTGGCCATCCAGAG
>CAIGQZ010033112.1:2365821-2377113 GCA_903798205.1 Danio tinwini
TATATTCATTTGTTTGTTGATTTTATTTAACAAAACTAGCATAGGCCGAGTATTTAGTGCGAGTTGGTGCTACTTTGCCTCATGATCAGTGCAGTAAGAGACTGTATTATCTTCAATACTTGTTGAGCACAAAAGTTCTAACGTACAAAAACAAAGGCAACAAAAAAATCTTGCCTATGAAAATGTAATACCTTTGTGCTTTGTTTTCTTTGTTTGCTCGTTACTACACCTGTACACAGCATTAAAGTCCAGCATCTTCAGATTGGCTTTAGTCTTAACTAGTGCGGTTGAATGACTTGTGTCCTGGGGGCACTAGACAAATGTGGTGGCGCTATTGACGCATGCTCAGGATCCGTATGTGATATCTAGTGTATGTATCTATGATGCATACATATTTAAAAAGCTGTCGAGGATAAAATACACAAAAAAAGCAGCTGGCTTATTTCCATTGTGGTCCTCCATATTCTTAAAAAAAAGTGTAAACATCATCAGTTCAGCAACTCGCCACAACAAGATCCTCAAGTTCAACCATAAAACCACCATTTTTTTAATCTCCCTTTTAAAAACAATTAAACTGAATCTCTTTAATACTCCTAGGCAAAACATTCCAAGCAACAGAGCAAGTGTACTAGCAAAACATACCTAATAATTTAAACCTAAAATTTTATTCAGCGGTTTCATGTTAAAGGTGCAGTAGGTGATTGTCTTCAGAAACATTTTTTGTTGTGCTGGTTGAAAGTCTCTTCACATTCCAATAGTAATAAATAAAGTAAATGATCTAAATGCATTTATATGTATTTTTATATTCTGGGTGAGGCATAAGACAAAAAAAAATTCAATAAATTAAAAATTGTCAGTCTGATAATTTCCATATAATTCTAATAAACTGTCTGTCAGCAAATGTAGATTTGTACAACTGCGCACCTCTGTTCATGCAGATCTGCCATTTGCCGCCGGTCATGTGGACACGAGTGACAGCGGTAAAAACAAATGCTGAGTCAAAGCTTTTAAAAATCGTAAATCTATATTGGAGTAACATTTGCATGCTGGAGGATGGACAACACCATGGCTGGATTTCTTTTAAACAGGTAATGTTATGTTTAAAAGTATTTTAGTCACACAAAGCTTATGTAGGTCTTGTTGTCTAGGTCTATCCCCACTGCTCTTCTCCCTGTACATCAACGACTGCACCGCAAAAGACCCCTCCATCAAGCTTTTGAAGTTTGCTGATGACACTATTGATATCAGCCTCATCCGAAACTGTGACGAGTCTGCATACAGACAGGAGGTGAAGCGGCTGGCTTTATGGTGTATATACAACAAGCTGAAGCTGAACACGCTTAAAACAGTGGAGATGTTAGTGGACTTTAGGAGAAACCCCCCTGCACTCCCCCCACTCATCATAAACAGCACTGTAGCGGCAGTAGAGTCATTCAGGTTCCTGGGCAACACCATCTCTCGGGATCTGAAGTGGGACATTCACATAGACTCTATTGTGAAAAAAGCCCAGCAGAGACTGTACTTCCTTCGTCAGCTGAGGAAGTTCAACCTGCCACAGGAGCTGCTCATACAGTTCTACTCAGCTGTCATCCAATCCATCCTCTGCACTTTAATCACCTTCTGGTTCAGCTCAGCTGCCAAAACTAACCTCGGTAGACTACAACGATTAGTCTGGACTGCTGAACGAATCAACTGTACTCTTCCAGAGTGAGTAAAAGGGCTCACAAAATCACTCTGGACACCTCGCACCCAGCACACTACCTGTTCGAACTGTTACCCTCTGGCCAGTGCTACAGAGCACCAAGCACAAAAACCGCCAGACAGGAAGTTTCTTTCCTCAGGCCATCTACCTCATGAACAGTTAAATATTCCCCTACTGTGCAATAAACCAGCAATACTTTCTCATACGCACTTGTACACAGAACCTTATAGCAATATACAATGCAATACTTTCTAACAAGCATTTGTACACAGCACCTTATAACCTGTATATTTATAACAAATCTGTACATGCAACTCAACATTCAGATCCTTTGACTAACTGCATCTTGGTTTAATGTTTATCATCTTTATCTCTTCTCATATTTAATTTTGTGTTGTCACTTGTCACTTTATGTACACTGGAAGCTTCTGTAGCCAAAACTAATTCCTTGTGTGTGTGAAGCACACTTGGCAGTAAAACTGATTCTGACTGTTTTATGAATGGTTATATGCACAGAAGTGTTGTTCAGCCACTGAAATCTTCCGACTAAAGATTGATGTGATTTTCTATTTCATAAGGGACATCATCGATGATGTAGATTTTTATTTACAGGGTTTCTGCAGATATCAATGTAAAATTTAATACTTTAAGACCTTTTTAAGAACATTAAGTATTAAATTTAAGACCTATATCATAATATCCAAAACACGCATACACATCAAGAGAAAATACAAAATCACAAAATTAGTGGTAAAATAAATGTATTCAAATTGAACAGTACTAAAGACAGGTTAGATGCACCCTTGAACTACAAAAAAAATAAACATCTTAAAGTCTGATTTATACTTTCGCCTGGTGTCACATCGCACACCTCACGAAACGCACAAGGCTTTTATACTCAACGCATTCTCCATTGAGATATTATTTTAAATGACAGGGGCCGGTCAAAAGAAACACACAGTAAAATCAGATGGATAAACAGAGAAGAAGAAAGTTTCCAGAACTTGTCATATCATTATTATCATTGAGGATAATTGTTTTTTTTATTATTTTTATAATTTATTATAAAGATTTTTATAACCATTTAACATTTTTATATCTATTTTTTTTATCTAAATGATGCATCACTTGCTTTTGTTCATATCTCTGACAGTTCTACCTATTCAAGTAAAATATTAAATGGCAACAGCACTTGGGTTGCTCTACAATTATACATTTTTTTATTATGGCAAGAATAAAAACAAAAAAAGAAGTACACTTACTAAAAATACTGATTTTTTTTTTTATAATTTTTTATTTATTTTGCCCACTCAACAATTCACGCATTACTGTCTGGCTAGTTTCTGTCCACTACTTGTAAGCTAAAAAGGCAATAATGATCCAACATTTGTGACCATTATCACCAATAAAGCCTAGAAATTGGGCATCAATATATTGTAAACTGATAGGTTCATATATTCCTTTCCAGTTACAGTCAGAATTATTAGCCCCCCTGTTAATTTTTTCAACACATTTCTAAACATAATATTTTAATAACTCATCTCTAATAACTGATTCACTTTATCATGATGACAGTAAATAATATTTGACTAGATATTCTTCAAGACACTTCTATACAGCTTAAAGTAACATTTAAAGGCTTAACTAGGTTAATTAGGTTAACTAGGCAGGTTAGGGTAATTAGGCAAGTTATTGTATAACGATGGTTTGTTCTGTAGACTATTAAACAAAAAAAATTGCTTAAGGGGGCTAATAATATTGACCTTATAATGGCTTTTAAAAAAATGTAAAACTGCTTTTATTCTAGCCGAAATAAAAGAAATAAAACTTTCTCCAATAGAAAATTTTTTATCAGATATACTGTGACAATTTCCTTTGTTTGGGAAACATTTAAAAATGAAAGATAATTTCAAAGGGGGGCATATAATTCTGACTTTAACTGTATCAAAGACATAATTTGTTAATTTTAGTTTGTAACTTGTAAATTGTTTTAAATTTAAAATTGTAACATATACATCAGTGTAAAACCTATAAATGGTGGAAAAACATATTCTGTAATATTAAAACCACCTGGGTCTCCACTTTTGCATGGCCTCTTTTTTTGTTTTAACAAACTTATCCCTCAGGATTTTCCAAACTTTCACAGAAACTTTCCTCCTTTCCCACGGCTGTTGCAATTTCTAGCCAAGAATTATTGGCCATCTCTCATCTGGTTATCTCAACGATCACGCATGAACGGATCATAAAGAAGATGTGTGCACAGTTGTACCTGTTTTAGACAAAAAAAAAAAAAAAAAAAAAAAAAAAAAAGAGTTTCACATTTAACTCAAATCAAATGTGGCGCCGCGCAAACTGTTCACTCGAGTCTCAAAACATTACGTGAGCTCCGCCAGCCAGAATCATCTCGCGCACACCCAAAGCAAATGTCCACAAACACAGCGATGACGTCACATTCGCCGCGCACACTGAATTTAATAGCAGAAAGCTGATTGGCCATTTCATGTCGGCCTCTTTTGTAGTTGTAATACCGCAAAATACAATTGAACTAGTGAAATTAAGAACTACAACACCACGAAAACAAAGCAACAGCAACAAAAAAAAAAAGACTTTAAATGAGCATTAGATGTAGCGTTACATAGACATCGGAAATTAAGACTTGTGCAAAAATATTTAAGACCTAGAACAGCCAACTTAAGACTTTAAGGCCTTAAAATTAGATTTTTTTTTTTTTATTTTAGACTTTAAGACCCCGCGGAAACCCTGTATTTAGCTTAACAACAAAACAAAAAGAGCTACTACGCTTAGCCTGCTTTACTGAGGTGAAGTTGGTTTTATATTCACATGTTCCCTATGTTGTTTACCATGCTACTCTGAATATTCAGTCTGAAATAGCATGTCTGTATGGCTTAATAATAAGTGTAATTCCTGCACCCCACCAGCCAACCACTAGCATACAGTAGTCGCTTTAGGGTAGCGTGTGAGAGAGTAAGACCAGCGGTCCTTGCATGCATAAAGTATTGCACATCATAAGACGTTTTACTTGATACACAACTAAAAAACGTGCTAGGTATAATACAGTTTTTCGTTGGGAATTGTAGTATTTTAAAGTACTTTAAGGTGGCTTTGGACAGAAGGGGAGAAATTGTGTTTTAAACATATTATGCTAACCGGTTAGCATTTAGGTAGATCACCTACTGCACCTTTAACATTCATTTTATTGCAACACACACAAATAACTTTCAAATCAATAACAACAACAATGCCTCTAAAGCAACCCTGACGCCTTTTTAAAGAGCACAATTGTTCATGATCACAACATTGTGGGATCTCAAGAGTAATTTGTAATATCAAATCAATAACAAATTGCCCAACCTTTAATGCAGTGTTTGCAAAGAAAAGAATGTCAGAAACTGACCTCAGTTCATCTGCTACACGACTAATAGTAGCACTCTGATATACCACAATTGTTCCATCAATCACGCACTCTATCGTGCACCATAAACCTCTGTTAACGCGACAAGTGTTGAGGCTCTGACAAAAGGTCTATTGTTTACTTCTCAAAAGAGAACCTGATTTCTCCAGAAAGGGCTTGTGTGAGATGAAGAATGTATGATCAGAGGAATATGATTAGATGTGTGTTCTAGGGCGAATGAAGCACAGCGTGTGAAACCTTCGCTGTCCTGCAGAAAGGTTTTCCGTTGCTTGGAAACACTTACGGCAGCATTCCTTAAGGACCAGGGTCTGCACCTTGGCCAGCTTTCTCTCCCTGTGCACGAACTGCTCTCTGCGGAGACATGGCAGGGACCGCAGCCAGTCAGCAGTACTGCTCCCTGCGGAGAAAACATAAGAGAGTGAAGAGTCTGGGAACGCAAAAGAGGGAGAGAAGAGATGTGTTAATCACGTAAAAAGTACCAGGAGGAACAGCTGCTAAAATGTCCAATCTAAAGTTTCTCACTTCAGATTTAGGACTGCGGCGCTGTTATTCCCTCTCACAGGATTGCTTTTGGTTACGCTAACGCTCTTATATGTGTACTGTTTTGAAAAGTGAGAGTGGTTGCCCATTTTCTATGACACTTAAGCAGGAGCTAAATTGAAGTATGTTACGCATCTTTAAAACTACAAAAGCATTCAAAATGTTTCAAAACCATACGATAAGTTAGCTGCGGCAAGCATTTGCATGAAGACAAAACTGCAATAATGTCTGACACAAATCGCAACCATTCAAATTTGATGTTTAAATGTACATTCGCTCAAGCTACTGGGCATGAGGCAGCAGAAATAGAAAGCCAACTTTCTGAAATGCATTAATGCCACACATCACAGCCAGAGTCTGTTCAACAGTTCAGACTGCACTTTAACTCTTGAAGTGCTTTTAAAAGTATGCATAGATCTTTCACATTATCAAATCCATATCTGATAATAAATAAAGCCTCATTAACATGTGATTTGCAAATATTTGAAATCAAACATTACTGCGTTATTACCATGCCATTACTTCATTAACTACCTTTTAAAATAAAAATATACTGAAATTATACAGGTGCCACGGTGACTCAGTGATTAGCACTGTCGCCTCAACAAGAAGGTCGCTGGGTTGAGTCATAGCTGGGCCAGTTGGCATTTCTATGTGGAGTTTGCATGTTCTCCCCATGTTCGTGTGGGTTTCCTCCGGGTGCTCTGGTCTAAAGACATGAAGTATAGGTGATTTGGATGAACTAAAGTATGAGCATGTATGAGTGTGTGTGAATATGAGAGTGTATGGGTTTCCTAGTACTGGGTTGCAGCTGGAAGAGCATCTGCTGCGTAAAACATATGGTAGAACAGCTGCGAGCCCTGATAATCAGGGACTAAGTTGAAAGAAAATGAATGAAATTAACCTAATATGACACAAAAAGAAAATACAATCTGTACAAAACTTTAATTTGATTATATCATGTGAAACTCATGAGATCATTTAAAATGACAGTTATTGGTATCACTTTGATGGCTTTGACCTTGCATAACTTAACAAATTATTTCACTCAACAATAAGAATGGGTTCATTTTTTCCCACCCTAATGTCGTTTAAATCGCCTAAGACACCAATTAAGGCAAGGCAGGCAAGTTTATTTATATAGCACACTTCATACACTATGTTAATTCAAAGTGCTTTACATAAACCTCAATAAAAAATAAAGATTTAAAAGTTATTAGAACAGATAAAAACAACAGATTAAAATTTGTTAAAACAGGTTATAAAAAATGAAAAAGAAAATAAAGTAATAATAGTGCGATCTGTGGAAAGTAGCACAGTGCTCATTCGGTAAAGGCACAGCTAAACAGAAGTGCTTTAAGCCTTGATTTGAACGTGCCTAATGGGATTTCTAATTTACTTGATCCTAATGATCTGAGTGATCTGTTAGGTTTGTATTCAGTGAGCATATCTGTAATGTATTGAGGTCCTAGGCCATTTAGATATTTTTAGACGAAAGATATTTTAGACAAAAATCTGAGAGGTCCCTCATTTTTCCATTGACAACAACTGAGACGTTCAAAGTCCAGAAAAGGTACCAAAAACATAAGCAAAACATTTCAGGTGACATCAGTGGTTCAACTGTAATCATGCAAAGCTCCAAGAACAACTGTGAGACCATCAAAAAAGCTAAAATTAAGCTTTGTATGATTAAAATTAAACCACTAAAGTTAAGAGTTAAGGAAAAAAATTTTGATAATTGTGATTATTTGTTTCAAATATAAGTAATGTTTAATGGAGCAAGGACATTTTCACAGTATTTCCTTTATACTTTTTTCTTCTGGGGATTTTAGTTAGGCTGTAATAAGAGAAGTTTTTAAAATTTAAGGTCAATATTATTAGCTCCCTAAGACATACAGGGAGTGCAGAATTATTAGGCAAATGAGTATTTTGACCACATCATCCTCTTTATGCATGTTGTCTTACTCCAAGCTGTATAGGCTGGAAAGCCTACTACCAATTAAGCATATTAGGTGATGTGCATCTCTGTAATGAGAAGGGGTGTGTTCTAATGACATCAACACCCTATATCAGGTGTGCATTATTATTAGGCAACTTCCTTTCCTTTGGCAAAATGGGTCAAAAGAAGGACTTGACAGGCTCCAAAAAGACAAAAATAGTGAGATATCTTGCAGAGGGATGCAGCACTCTTAAAATTGCCAAGCTTCTGAAGCGTGATCATCGAACAATCAAGCGTTTCATTCAAAATAGTCAACAGGGTCGCAAGAAGCGTGTGGAAAAACCAAGGCACAAAATAACTGCCCATAAACTGAGAAAAGTCAAGCGTGCAGCTGCCAAGATGCCAATTGCCACCAGTTTTGCCATATTTCAGAGCTGCAACATCACTGGAGTGCCCAAAAGCACAAGGTGTGAAATACTCAGAGACATGGCCAAGGTAAGAAAGGCTGAAAAACGACCACCACTGAACAAGACACACAAGCTGAAACGTCAAGACTGGGCCAAGAAATATCTCAAGACTGATTTTTCTAAGGTTTTATGGACTGATGAAATGAGAGTGAGTCTTGATGGGCCAGATGGATGGGCCCGTGGCTGGATCGGTAAAGGGCAGAGAGCTCCAGTCCGACTCAGACTCCAGCAAGGTGGAGGTGGAGTACTGGTTTGGGCTGGTATCATCAAAGATGAGCTTGTGGGGCCTTTCGGGTTGAGGATGGAGTCAAGCTCAACTCCCAGTCCTACTGCCAGTTTCTGGAAGACACCTTCTTCAAGGCTGGCAAGAAAGCGTCTAAAAGAAAAAAAACTAATGACATGGCCTCCTTGTCCACCTGATCTGAACCCCATAGAGAACCTGTGGTCCATCATCAAATGTAAGATTTACAAGGAGGGAAAACAGTACACCTCTCTGAACAGTGTCTGGGAGGCTGTGGTTGCTGCTGCACGCAATGTTGATGGTGAACAGATCAAAACACTGACAGAATCCATGGATGGCAAGCTTTTGAGTGTCCTTGCAAAGAAAGGTGGCTCTATTTGTCACTAAATTGTTTTTGTATGTCAGAAATGTATATTTGTGAATGTTGAGATGTTATATTGGTTTCACTGGTGAAAATAAATAATTAAAATGGGTATATATTTGTTTTGTGTTAAGTTGCCTAATAATTATGCACAGTAATAGTCACCTGCACACACAGATATCCTCCTAAAATAGCTCAAACTAAAAACAAACTAAAAACTACTTTGAAAAATATTCAGCTTTGATATTAATTAGTTTTTTTGGGTTCATTGAGAACATGGTTGTTGTTCAATAATAAAATTAATCCTCAAAAATACAACTTGCCTAATAATTCTGCACTCCCTGTATTTTCTTCGATTGGCTACAGACCAATGTTGTCCTCAAACTGACCTAGTTAAGCCTTTCAAAGTGCACTTTAATTTGAATAGTTAGTATCTTGCAAAATAACTAGCAAAATAAAAATGTACTATCATCACGGAAAATGCAACAGAAATAGGTTATAGGCTAGTATGTTTAGGAAGGTGTTGAAAAAATATCTCAGTTAAACAGCACTTATGGGAAATATTTTTAAATAATTTAAATTTAACAGGAGGGCTAATGATTTTTACTTCAACTGTACATTAAATGTTTTGAGTGTTTCCATTTCCTTTAAACTACTTTGAGTACATCTCATGCCCCTTGCTGTCTATGGAGGGTCAGAGAGCTCCCAGATTTCTTCTAAGACATCTTAATTTGTGTTTCAAAGACAAAATGAAGGTCTCAGGGGATTGCAACAACATAAAGATGAGTAATTAATGACATAATTTTCATTCTTGGGTGAAGTAATGCTTTAATGTTTGTGCACTAAACATATGGCTCTGAAATTATTTTTAAAAGTAGGGTTGGGCATATTTTAAAATGTATGATTTTTTATTTTATTTATCAATTCAAAGTTCTACTGATTCCCAGATTCCAAGTCAATGTGTGTAAAAAGTCAAACTTCTATAGCATTTATTAACTGCCATTAGTTGCAGCAGAATGCCATAAACAAAACAAAAAAGCAGTAGACTTCATTTATAAGAGTGTGGCATATAAATTGTCTGCATTGAGCTATGCAGCTTACACATGCAGGGTTTGTATGCATGTTTTGCTAGAACTATGACTTTGTGCTGCTTAATTTTCATTCACTGGTATTATTTATACATTCTAACCATATGTGTGACTATGAGGAATGTTTAACTAAATATATATGTCGGTATGCAGGTTTAGGGACATTCAAATCCGAATCCTACTTAAAAGTAAACAGATAGGAACATATATTCTGATCATAGTTATCTTTATTACTTTATATTATAAAAAACTATATTATAAAACTTCACTTTTACATGCACAGTTGGGTCAACAGAAAATTTGTCAACAAAATAGTATGCACCCCACCATATTTGTTTCAACATGTGCTTTGAATGTTTTGCACTAATTAGTTTTTCCAGAAGAAACAAAGAATGAATTGGGTTTAGTTTTTTTATATTGCTTTTCAGCTGAAAAAAGGAGAGAAAAACAACATAAAAACCCATCTTGAAAACCAATATATAAAGGGATTAAAACATAACGTATAAGCAATTATGTTTTTAAAAACAAAAACAAAACATTGTTATAAATCATAACTGTTTAAAGTGAGAAATCGTATACACATCGAACCAAGAAGCATTTCTATGCTTTGAAAATCTGTGCGTTTGGCTTTGTGCTTAAATGGAGATAAACGACAGAAAAAGGGTGCTAATTATGAATTAGCTATCTTCTAAAACATACAATTTGGGATTTTTCTTTAAGCAAATTCATCATTATAAAAATAAAATATGACAAAAAAGCCCTAATGATATTTTAATCTGACTGGCTTGTGGCAAGCTGCTTATAGAAACCACACAGGTACCAAGTACCTCTTCAGAATGCATTTAGAACGAGAGCACACCTCCGGGGATTCTGGGAGCGCTCGTTACAATGCACTTTCTCAGAAAATCCCTTGTATGAGCTAAACATCCATTTCTTTTCTTTTTTTTTGGCCATCATTTTTACAAACAAGCAGACGGTGCCAAACTATTGATGCTGGGTTGGGCATAGCAAATAACCACTCGCCTGAGGTCTGTGGTCTTCAGTTATCAAGCCTGGTTGAATTATAGATCTGGCACAACCTTCTGAGCTCCACAGGACACTTTGAGCAAACCCACGCATTCTCTGATCTCATGGGCAGCAATTTACCCTGACAAATGTCTCCAGCAGTGGGCTTAAATGGAGCCACTCTCTCTGTACAAAGAGTTAATAAGAGTAGCAGTGAACCACAAACCATCTGATTACGCGAGTTACAAATAAAAGTTAACCAAAGAGAAAATCCATGTGAAACAGCAAAAAGTGAGAGGCTTTTTAACCATTATACTTCAAAAGGGAATATGGGAAAAATGCATTTCAAGAAGGCCTACATTCTTTTCATGTTCCAGAATTTTTACCACAGTTGTTTTTAAGTTGTGATGAAGATACAACTAGGAGCTTAGTTTTAAATGCCAAACTGTTGTTTTTGACAGGAGCATG
Source organism: Danio tinwini (assembly GCA_903798205.1). NCBI lineage: Eukaryota > Metazoa > Chordata > Actinopteri > Cypriniformes > Danionidae > Danio > Danio tinwini. Next base: position 2,377,066 of record CAIGQZ010033112.1, read on the forward strand.
GTTGTTTGTTTGTTTGTTTGTTTGTTTGTTTGTTTGTTTGTTTGTTTG
>CAIGQZ010033112.1:2377123-2398013 GCA_903798205.1 Danio tinwini
TTGTTTGTTTGTTTGTTTGTTTGTTTGTTTGTTTGTTTGTTTGTTTGTGCTTATATGGAACACAAAGTCTGTGTCTTGTTGTTTTTGAATCAGCGCTTTCAATTAGGGCTGCACAATATATTATTTCATCATCAACATCACAGTCTACACATCTGAAATACTCACTTTGCATGATGTGCGATGTCAAGTAGAAATTTATAGCAAACCAAGGAACACAGTTCGTAAATGTATGCACTGAAAGAACAAAGTAGACAAATCAGATACTTAAAGAGCCCTTATTATGGGTTGTGGAAAAGTACAGTTGTAAGTGAATGAAAACATCCAGCTGAGGGTTAAGGATGAAGATGCAGCTTATTTAAAAATATAGATTTTTTTAATACAAGATTCGACTCAGAGTTGTTTAAATGATTCGTTGTTCATTCGGCCTGTCGACGTCGACATAAAAAAATACATATATATACATATATATATATATACACATATACATATATATATATATATACACATATACATATATATATATACATATATATATATAATTATTATTATTATTATTTATATATGATCGTATACATTGTATCACTTGTCACTGAATGAGGTTCAGTACTCAGCCATCAGAAAGAGCGTGATGTCACTTGCGTGATGACGTACATCACAGACACGCTGCCAGCGCACAGCACAGCAGTTGGTTAAGCTCCGTCGCAGAAAGTTTTAGCTACAAAATGAGTGCCCTAAAGCAGGGCCGGAGCAAGCTGAACTGGCACTCAGGGTGAAAGGCGAAAAAATAGTTTCATGTTAAACCTTTTAATTTATTTAGGTAAATATACACAAATATAAATAGACAGAGAACCCTTAAAGCACGTTCAAGATGAAAAGCAACCAGAACTCACAACTCTTTTTCTCTTGCAAATATTATTGCAAATATTGTTTGTAAAGGCTAAATACAAATAAAAAGTGAACAAATTTGTTTGTTCAAAAGGGTAATGATTCGCACTCATCAAGTATTTACTTCATGCTGTTTTTATTTTTACAGTCTACGGGTGACTCAGAAAACACAAACGTTTCGGCACAATGCCTTCCTCAGTGTGTAACACAAATTCCTTACTCCACCCCTTTATCCCACAGTATGAAGTAAATACTTGATAAGTGCGAATCATTACCCTTTTGAACAATAATATTGACTTGATTACCGCACCAAAAAGTTTCCTTAAAAACCGCGAGCACGCAGGGCACATTTTATTATTTTAAACAAATTAGTTTGTGCCATTTTTTTTTTTTTTATAAGAGTCTGGAGGTATTATAGACTTGGCAAATTCAGTGTGTGCCATTTGTGTGTGCTCTTGGCAGTTTTTCCTGTCTTTTAAATAATCCAATAGACCCAATAGAATCCAACAGAATAGACAATCCAATCCAATAAATAGTCCATATCGATATCGGAATTATATCGTATCGACCGAAATGAAGAAATATATTGTGATACAAATTTTTACAATATCGTCCAGCCTTAGTTTATATGGATCAGTTTCGTCTTCCTCCAGATCCAGTAAGTGTTTCTCCTTTCTACACAACGTAAAGTGATTAAAATGGTTGTCTCGTTTTCTGTAGTTTGCAAAATCTGTGTTTAATTGTGTGTTGTGACTTGTAATCGCTGCGTGTGGCTTGTAATCACATATCTGTTATAGATCAGTGCTTGTAATGGACCTCTCAGGATAAATCTGTATGGGCTATTTCACATATTGCGTCCAAAACTATGTTAAAAACATGATGCGTGCTTCTGCATTTACCGATTTAAATATATTTTGTGCTCATCTCCTGCTCTTTGTTGCTATGGCCACTATCACATGTTCCTACAGATGCGTGGCCAATTTTCTAAATAGTTCAACTTTTGCCACTTTGTGGATTAATACCGAATGTGTGTCATTGTTATTACTTGGGGTTGTGGTTATGAATAGAGAAATATGCTGGTGTTTAACTGCATTTCTTTAATGCATTCCCGCATTGGGCTCACACATTTACTCTGTGCTCTGACTACTACTTAACTATGCTGGGCGTTTCTGTCTCGTGCTGAACACAGTCGACCAATCACAACAGACTGGGTCATCGAACCAATCAGCACAGATTAGCCTCATGCAAAGGAGTGCCCTAAAGCAGGGCCGGAGCAAGCTGAACTGGCGCTCAGGGCGAACAGCAATTACGCCGCCCTCAACCCGAAAGTTAAAAAGAAAGTGACCGGTTCGCAGATGAAAGTGACGTCCGGGAGGGTGGGGGTGGGCGTTGCGGATGAAAGTGAGGACCCAGGGGGTTCGCGGACGCCGCCCTCACTATTCTGCCACCCTAGGCGGCCACCTAGGTCGCCTCTATGGACGTGCCGGCCCTGCCCTGAATACAGATGTAAATGAACAAGCTTCCACAAGTAAGAATGCAGACGAAATGGATGATAAGAGAGGAAAGACTAATGCAGTGGTGTGAAAGTGGTTCAGCTTTTTAAGTTCAGATAACTTATAGTTTCGGTGCCCTGCAAAATATGCCGGAGAGTGTTGCTGATTAGCAGCGGGGACGCATCAGATCTGTTTCACCATTTGAAGCAGTTACTCCTGATTAAACATACTGAGAGTCAGAAGATGAGGCATCATAAAAGTTTAAGCCAACCTGTCGCCTCACAATCACCACCATCTCCTGGGGTTTGGTAACAAATGAATCGCTGAACAAATCATATAGGAGTCGTTGGGATAATTATGTAAAAATAAATGCATATTATAAGACAATGAAAGTGTTTTTTTTTTACCTTGCATGTATATTAGCCTGTTGTTGGGGCCCCCAAAACCAAAATATGACCTTTTATAAATGCATAATAGTGGCACTTTAAAAGTACTTGATTATACCATTCCAAAATATGCGTCTTCTCTGGCATCAAGCCAAGTAAACAGCACAGTGACAGGAACAGACAGGAATAAAGCAGAGATCCAGTTGCGAAGTCAAAAATACCACAGTAATATTGAACTAGGAAGTTTCCCAATGGTTATTTTACGTATCTGTTGTTTATTTAAGCATTTCTGCAACAAGTCACACACAAATGTAGTTAAAATGTTCGCAGTACACACAAATACGTTTAATTTTTACACTTTTTTTGCCCCTCTACTCATGGTAAATGTGAAAAGTTTAACCATAAGAGTGAAACCTTTTGATTTGCATGTGTTTTTATAGTCAGTTACTATTTGAACATTTCAAGCTAGTTCAAAGCATTTAAGTGCAAGAAACAATATAATTTGTAGATTTAACAAAGATTAATTTTAATTTTTTCTAAATACTTTTTTTTTTTCAGATTCTGTGCCTGAATACTGCTAGACTTCCCAGAAAAAACAAACTCCATTTCATATGTATGTTTGTTTTACTGTTTTGATTTATGCTATTTAATGCAAGTTCGCCATCCTAAAAAAATAAAATTATTTTATGAATATATCTACACCATATATATTTTTCTAAATAGACCCATTCTAGTCATTTGTTGAAACTGTTGTCATATTACAATATACATTAACCGGTCACTTTATTAGGCACACCTTACTAGTTTCAGGTTAGACCACTATTGCCTTCAGAACTGCCTTAATTATTTGTGGCATAGATTCAACAAAGTACTAGAAATGTTCCTCAGAGATTTTGGTCCATAATGAAATTATGGCATTGCGCAGTTGCTGCAGATTTGTTGGCTGTACATCTATGATGCCAATCTCCAGTTCCACCACATCCCAAAGGTGCTCTATTGGATTGAGTTCTGGTGACTGTGGAGGCCATTTGAGTACAGGGAGTACATTTGAAACCAGTCTCAGATGATTCACGCTTTATGACATGGTGTGTTATCCTGCAGGAAGTAGCCATCAGAAGATGTGCACACTGTGGTCACAAAGGGATTGACATGGTCAGCAACAATTCTCAGATTGTCTGGAGTGTTGACACGATGCTCAATTGGTACTAATGGACCCAAAGTGTGCCAAGAAAATATCCCCCACACCATTACACCACCACCACCTGCCTGAACTGTTGATACAAGGCAGGATTGATCCATGCTTTCATGTTGTTGATGCCAAATTCTGACCCTACCATCTGAATGTCACAGCAGAAATAAGGCAGACGAGGCAATGTTTTTCCAATCTTCTATTGTCAAATTTTAGTAAGCCTGTGCAAATTATAGCCTCAGTTTCCTGTTCTTAGCAGACAGAAGTGACACCAAGTTTGGTCTTCTGCTGCTGTAAAAGTTTGACGTGTTATGCATTCAAAGATGCTCTTCTGCATACCTCGGTTGTAATGGTTATTTGAGTTACTGATGCCTTTCTATCAACTCGAACCAGTCTGGCCATTCTCCTCTGTCCTCTGGCATCAACGAGGCATTTGCGCCCATAGAACTGCTGCTCACTTGATATTTTCTCTTTTTTGGACCATTCTCTGGAAACCCTAAAATTGGTTGTGCGTGAAAATCCCAGTAAATCAGCAGTTTCTGAAATACTCAGACCAGCCCATCTGGCACAAACAACCATGCCACGTTTAAAGTCATTTAAATCACCTTCCTTCCTATTTCCCTATTTTTAATATGATATTAATATTATTAGTGATATGTACATTTATGAACATCAGAATTGTGCAGTTCTGGTCTCTCTCAAGCAAAAAGTCTCTTCTGTGTTATCTTTGAGACATCCAGGTGTCTTTAGCCGCTGCTGTGATGAATGAGACTATTGTATAGATTTAATTTGACTCTAATAAATGTGGTTCTTAAATGCCACGGGGTCCAACTTACTTCAGAAGAACCGTATTAATGGTCTCAATCTGACAGTACACACTGATTTATAACTATGCTCTAGGCAAACTGTTGCACACTATTGCTGGTAATGTAAATGATTGGTGATCATACCTGAGGAAGATGAAGCTTTTTCCCTGATGAGGGCATTGAGTGTTGATAGGGCAGCGGCTCCATTGATCTGATTGGCTGTGTGGATCATTCGCGCTGTGCAGCCTCCCAATTCCGCCCCCTGCACCAAGAACAGGTAGTGCCCTCTCTCACCCTTTACCTCCACATCAGGCACTGAAATTAAGAAGCATTAATAGTACGCTTGCAAATACACAGAGAAAAGTAGTGTATGAATGACAGTGTATAATTTAACAATGAGCGACTTATCAAATGTGCATGGTACAATTTTACATATTAACAACTTTCAGAAGAAAGTATGAGGTCAATTTATTAACAGTAGAAGAATTATGGGTTTCATAATAGATTTTCAATAAAAGAATGGTTTTTTTTGGGTTTTTTTACAATCCTCTGTTAACATTTTTTAAAAGTCTGTGTGAGGCAAAAGTTGCTACAGAATTTTATTTCAGTATGATAATGTATTTACAACTGAAACTGAATATTTCCTCCGCTCACATTTCACTCACGGCAAACTAATGGTATCTGACCAAGCCAGCATACTGATGTCATCAGAGAAGGACTGCTTGTCCAGGAGCAAATGATCAGATTTTGATTAAAGATAACCAAACTTTATACCAAATTTATATATATATATATATATATATATATATAGTGGATTAGTTAATTGTTCACCTTAAGGCAAAATTTGTGCTAGTAAAATAAACCTACCCATATTTATACCTATAAGCACCAGCAGGTCAAATTGTACTACAGTGTTTTAATTTCTGTTCTGTAATTCTCACGACATCTGCGTTTTAGCATTCTATGTTGCTACATGGAATGCTAAAACAAAATGCGATTGACATTTATAGCAATTTTCTCAAAATTTTCTCCAAAAAAAATCTATGTTGCCCAGCAACCGGCATTCTTTAAAATATCTTATTTTGTGTTTAAGAGTAGAAAGAAACTTATTAAAGGTTTAAAACCACATGAGGGAGAATAAATGAGGTCACTATCATTTTTGTGTGAACTATACCTTTAAGCCAAATATCAAATTACTAAACTAAGCTACTAAAATGTCCAATCTCTCCCATGTTTAATAGCTTGATAGTTTTACAAACTTTATATTTGGCTTTTCTGTCACTGATTTAACACTCAGTTTTCCGAGCAGTCATTTAAAAGCCAAATCTCTAAAAAAAATAAAAGAAGTATAATATCCTGGATTGTCATCCTTAGTTAAGAGGTAGTCTGGTGGTGATTCCATGTTATTTAAAAGGATAGTTCACCCAAAAATGAAAATGCTGTCATAATTTACTCACCCTTTACTTGTTCCAAACCTATCCAAACACAAAAGAAGATACATTGAAGAAAGCTTAAAATCTGTAACCACTGACTTTTTTATACTATTTTTGTTTATCCTACTATCGAAGTTGATGGTTACAGGTTTCTGCTTTTTTTAAATAACTCTTTTAGTGTTTAACAGAATGATGAAAGGCACAAAGGTTTGTAATAACTTGAGGGAGAGCAAATGGTAAATACATTTTCAATTGTGGATAAACTATCCCTTTAAGTGATGGCCAGCTAATGAGTATGAATTAAAGCAATAAAATGAAGCTGAAAAATAACAGTAAGCATGAAAAAACATACACACTGTTATTGCAGAATATTGCATGGCTATCAGCTAATCAGATTCCAGAACTGTGTGTGTGTGTGTGTGTGTTTGTGTATATATATGTGTGTGTGTGTGTGTGTGTGTGTGTGTGTGTGTGTGTGTGTGTGTACAACAATGACACAATATATATTTATACAACAGTTCTGTTCTTGAATTCGATTGGCTGATAGCTGTGCGATATTCTGCAAATAACATCACTCGTCCAGCCTCTTCACCCTTGTGTATTACTCTGCCCACATACAGCGACAAGCAGAGGACACTCTACAGTTTGACAGATATTTCTGCTGGTTGGCCATCTGTTTGTTTCTAATAAGTCTCCAGTTGTCATTACTGCAGACTAGTTCAGTAAAAAGAAAGAAGAAATGCCCGCATATGTCTAACGTTTTTCATTAACACAAACACAAATCTGCTACTGTATGCGCTGCTTTGGCTTTTTGGGGTAAATTATTGTGAGCTCCCATTGCAACAGAGAAATACTGGGAGCTATCTCTGTAGACTGATGGCATTTCATGCTGTTCAACCTTATAATCTTAAAATGTGAGCAAAATCACCTGTTTTGTCATCACTTTAGACAGTACTCCAGAGAATCATTCAAACACTAGCACTAAAGTGACGTTGGTGAATTAGTAACGATTTCTGCCATTCTGACATCAGCTTCAGATGTGAATGAATGGCAAAAGAATGTAGTTCCTCATAAAAAAAGGATGTTTAGACTGTGTTTGATTTTCTTTTTTATATACGTGATTATGCAGACAAACTTTTTTTTAGACAAAATTTTGTCTATACCATATTTCACAAAGAAAAAAATATATAATTTTAATAAATGCAAATTAAAAATTTAAGCTACAAGCAAAATGTCTGACATTTCATCACTAATAAATAAACAAATAAGTAAATAAGTTAATAAGTTAATATATAATAAGTAAATAAATAAATACATTTTAATGTCTGGAATAGACAAAATTCCATGATATTACAGAAATTCCATGACCCTTGAGAACACTGTCAGTCACAATGAATAAAGGTATTTTATGGATTCAAAACAAGTAAAAGAAGCATTAAATGCAATGCCTGAAATTCATAACCCTAGACAAATACTTATTTTTTCTGCATTAATATAGTACAATCAGTAAATGTTCTTTCAAACACTGGCAGTTTTTGGTAAACAAACAACTCCAGAAGGTTAGTGGTTATTGCTGTTCATACCAGGTATGTCCTTGGGGCGTTTGGACATGAAGTCTCTCCATTTGCAAGAGCTGAGCTGGGAAGCTGCTGGGAAAGTCTCAGTGCTTATCATGCAAGACAGAGAAAACAAAGCTCCCACCTGCAACAGAAACACTTTCTGTCATTATTGGAAGTTAGCAATTCCCAACCAACAATCTCAAGAGAACTTTGACAGCTTTGGCTGAATATCAGTATACATATGTGGCCTGAAGACATTAATTGGTGATGATCGAGTTGGGCTGGCCTACCTCGCCACGCAGTGTGCATAGCTGATCCAAGAGGAGCTTGGCTTTGACAGATTTGGAAACCAATCCACTGCAGAAGCAAGTCAAGGTTTGAAACCATACACAGAGAAAAATGACAGAGCAGTTTACAGTATGAACAGTCATGAGGAACATGCCATCTCAACAATCATTAGCTCTGAGAGCACAGTTCACTGCATGACACTGACAGGAAATTAGTAAATGTATTACTGGCAGAATATGCTTTTTATCAGCAACAATAATTCAACAACCTGAAGGGAAACTCAATGTGTTGACATGTTCTCTAAATGTAAATTTATAGGAAGCATACATTAAATTCTTTTAGCAACCCTTTAATGTTTGACAATAGAATGTTGTACCTATCTTTCCTTCAGAATCCATTTAGAAGAAAAACAATCATAAGCTGAAGTTGTTTGAATACAATAAATATATGGAAATAGCATTTACTTCTAATTGAAGTGCAAAAAAACATTCTTAAGAGAAGATGCTTTTACCTGGGAACCAAAATGTTATGAGACAATAAGCATTGTTTTCTGTGAAACAGATTTAAAAATAAGAAATATCCGCCAGCCGAGTCAAAAATGTGTATATAATGTTTTAAAGAAGTCCTAGAGTGTACTGATTCAATTGGGACGTTTACATGGACACCAATAATCAGATTTTAAAACGATTAAGAGAATACTCTGATTAAGAATCTACCACAAAAACAGCAATTTTTGAAGTGCAGTACAGACATGTATACATCTTAAACTATTACCGTCGTGTAGGACTTTCGCTGCATTTTGTGGCAGGATAGCCTATACACATACGGCTGTTTGACGCTATTCTCTGCACCTACCGAGTCAATGAAGGACCACAGATACTTGCATCGCGAAATGCGGAGGTTTTTATTTTCCCATGCGGCATCAAATTCCATTAAAACAACACTCTTTCAGCAGTTCATACTCACATCCAATATCGCATTTGTCACAGGGGCATGCATAAAATGTTCTTGAATAAAAGTAAAAGTGCTGCAGTTAAAAGTCGACAAATTAAAAAAAATGAAACAAACTAAATTACATGAAAGTCCAAAAGAAACGTGGATAGTTTGATGCAATAACGTTAATTAAATTATGTGCTATAACATGTAAAACGGGATCATGAAAGGAACATTCAAAAAGCAACTCATGTTAACAGCTTAATCATATTATTGTCTTATTCAGATTAAGGCAAATAATTAGATTACTAATATCCATGTAAACGTAGTCACTAGTTATGTTTCTATCCAAAAATGCGAATGAACTTTATGTGCAAAACTGGATTATCGCATAAAAGACATGCGAATAAAGCAGCATTTCAAGAACAAAATTGTCACTTCCTGATTAACTGGCGGCAAACATCTACTGCAGCAAATTCAGTTTTTACTGTTGAAGAAAATGCATCAATCTTTTCTTCATCTAATAAATAACTTGAGCCTCAGAAGGCAATCCTGACACCCAGTGAACGCGCAGTGGCGTTTGAAGGTGTCAGATGTGGAGCACAGACGCTCTTGATTCTGGAGGTCATTAATAACATAATAACACTAATACTTAAACGGTAAGGCTTTTTAGAATGACCAAAACAACATTTCAGATGGTTTATAATGTGCTCAGCCTGCTGGTTTGTCCATTCACACACATTTTTATCATCACATTATCTCTTATAATAAAATCACATGACCTTTTTTTAATGCGCATGCTGGAATTTGTGCGATAAAAGTGTTTCCATCGTAGATTATGAACATCTTTTCTTATCGAATAAAAAGTTTATCCTACTCAGTTATGCGCATGTTTTTTATGCACATTTTCAAAATGTATGCACATCATGCCGTTTCCATCAACCGTTTTTTTATGCGCATATCCAAAATGTGCAAAAAAATAGGTGGATGGAAACATAGCTAGCAATAAATTGTAGTCTGATATCTACATATTAGGAGAACTCTCCAGAAATTCTTATATATGCTCAATTATTTACTGAGGAATTACTCCTAGAATGAAAAGCATGACTTTGCCCATATTTGGAACAGTGTAAATATTAATTTGCTCTGCTCAGATGTTCCGCTCATGTCAGTCCTTGTTATCACACACAACATGATGTACTCTGAAAATACACATGTAAAATAATTTTTCCATTTGCCAAAAAAATTAAAAATAATAATAAATCGGAGTAGATGCCTTCTTTAAATGACAGTAGCTCCAACTTAAGTGGAGAAGTAGTTCAGGTTGGGAGCGAGTGGCATCCAAGTCTGCTCCTTTATTACTGCGCCTGAGTTACATGCTGGGAATGAAATATAGGGTAAATGATAATTATACTCGACAAAAGGCACAGACAGAGATCTACTTAAGAGATGCATTATGTGGGTTTAACCCTTTCATGTGTATAATCGCATTGGTGTGATCAGTCTAGGCTGGTCCCTGAAGCGTAGTTACACCAGTGACATTAGAATGTTCAGAATGAACGTTGTCTACTACAAAATTCACATCTGATTTCCCGCAATGACTCACACCAAGACAGAAAGAGCTGTGCAGTGGTTTTCATAAATTACAATTTATCAGTGACATTCAAAAACATACGTACTAGCTAATCATAGCATTTATGGTTTGTAAAACACATGCTAATATCTATGGACAAGGCATAAATAATTATTCATAAACATAATTGGACGATGTGCTTTATTTGTGTAATAATCACGCTGCTTAGGTTACTAGAATGTTCCTTCTATTCCTCTCCCAGTCAAACTGCCATTTATTTTCCTGTATTTTGTGAGCAATTAATGAATTAACATGTTGTAAATACAGCAGCCCTGACCTCTTCTGGAGTGTAGATTAACATGGGTGCACTCATCATCCGTCATTAAATAATATGATCACTATCAAGCCGTTTAAATGACAAAATGTTCTTAAAGGGTCACGAAACACCAAAACACATTTTTTGAGAGTCATATATGTGTCCCACGCTGCTAGAAACACTATTAGGACATTTCAATTTCACTAAAAAGTGAAACTTGGCTTTTTTTGCTTTATTTCGAGCTAATTCGTTCTTCAGATTCAAAACAAATTTTTGAAGCTGTCACAGCCATGAGATCCTTGCGTGTATTCCAGCATGGAAAGTGGATGTCTCTGTACTTGTGGGTACATCGTGACATCTCTGAGTGTGCAGCATTAATTCATGAGAAAAACTTGGTTCAAACCAATTAGCGTGCTCTATTGTGAATGAGGTGCAACTTCATTAATATGCATGATAGCTTCGAAGCACTATTCTGTTACAGTGTTCAGATGGCAGAGAGCCGCCACATTGTGTTGCCAAAACAAGTGGAAGAAGAATTGTTTGTAAACATGGGTTTATAAATGTGCCGCGACGAAGGTTTTGTTTTCATTTCCCCGCTATGAGAATGCAGCTGGACTCAGCTGGACTCACATGTGGAATTCAATGCACGCGACAGAATTATGTTTGTAAGGAACATTTTTTACCTGAGAGCTTTTCGCATCTGGAATTGGTAAAATACGGATTTGCCGCTCGTCTGTCTCCTTTTAAAAAACATGCAGTTCCAGTTCGTGTTGATTGTCCTGTCTACAGATTTGGTAAGTGATCGATCAGTGGTCTTTGTTTGTTTATTCAGAGGCAAAGTTAGTTTGTATCGTCAGCAGTACTCTTTCAGTGTTAAGACATAACTTAGTCAAAATAATTTAGCTACTAAGTTTACAGTACATTAATATCACTACAATATTATAGACTGAAAGATCCGCCGTAAATGCTGCTGTCCAAGTGTAAACATGTAAACACCTCAATCAAACTATTACCGTCGTGTAGAATTTTCGCTGCACTTTGTGACAGGATAGTCTATACACACGCAGCTTTCTGAAACTACCTACCAAGTGCATCTAATTTACCCAGAAATGCTGAGTTTTTTTTTTCTTCTCTCATACGACATGCGGTATCAAAACATTCCATTAAAACTGCAGCAGTTCCTCGCATCCAATATCTCGTTTGTCACGGGGGCTTGCATGAAATGTTCCTAAATTGCAGCAAAAGTGCCAAACTGCAGTTATAGTCAACAAATCTATGTAAACATGTCTATGTAAACACAGTCGCTGTCTTTCCCTGCGTCTGTGTTTGTTTTGCGAAAATCAGCACGTGCCCAAATGGAAACTCTCATTTTTATGCAAAACCTTCTCGCTTTCCCTCCCCCGACACTCCCACCTAAACAAAGCTGGACACATCCACTTTCCTGACTTTTTTCGAGCCTTTTAAACACATGTAATTTAGACATTTGTCAACATTTGCAGAAAAGGAAAAATGAAACAAAACATTAGATATACATAAATCATCTGGGCTTTGGTGTCCTGTGATAAACTTGACATGATGGCATGGAAAGTTAAAGTGATGCGTTCTAAATAACAATCACATTAAAAAAACTCATGCAGTGGGGTTAGCAGGAACAATTAAATTGTATGGGTGAAACAGTTAACATATATGCGAAAATTTAGGCAGGAATTAATATAAACCTCTGCATGAACATATGACTTTTAGAAAGTTTATTGCCGTGCCTTTACAGAAGAGAAATCAGCTGAGTAATATGAAACAATGCCTTAACGTGCATCAGACTTGTATACTTATAATTACAATATATAAGATTCTGATGGTATAATAATCTTTGATAAAATGATCAAGGTTTCATGGTATTGTGATTATCTCTGTAAAATATGTTATTTTTTAAATGTCTGGGTAAAAAAATAAACTTTTTTCCCCTTGAACACAATATATTTTATTTTAAGAAACATTAACATTTTGGAACACATGTGAGACTAAATATTTCTAATAAATCATTCTGTTGTCTTCACTGGTTTCAAAAAATGCAGATTTACAAGTTTACGACTTGAAAAAAGGCATCTCTGGATATCTTTTCTTTGGATATAAAGTGAAGCAACTGCACTGTTCAGGTCTATAGAATGCTTGAATGTTAAGTGTTTTCTTTTTCAGATGTTTCCTAAATCATGTACTGAACAATTAGCTTTTGATGTGAATGTTTCTTTTCTGTTGCCCTAAAAATAATAATAAAAAAGTAATGAAAAAATATTGTCATTCTGCTTTGTCTGTATAGTCAAACACATTTGTTTGTAGAGCAAGTAGTTTGACTGTTTTCTGCCGTTTATTATTCCTAGTCATTTCTCCCATAGGCACCTGAATCGTAAGTTGTAAAACAATCTCAAAAACAAGCACACTTCCACATTTTAAAAAAGGTCAATATCTTAGGAATGGTATAGCAGAAAATTTTAGTGGTTTTAAAACCTTGACTTTCCCAAACCACAGTAAACTTTGAAACCGGCTATCCCATGCCTAAAACTGAATCGAACTAAAGTTCAATTTAAACAGACCTTATGGGGTGGTGCTGAATAAACATGTAATCCACATATCTGCATTTTGCAATCTGAGACGAATGGCTCCTATGGCACCTTTAAACTACGTATTTCTTGTCACCACGTGACAGCATTTGTTCTCACTGACAAGCATAAATTCACTTAACTTTGTTCAGTTTCTCAGAAAAGCCACCCTCACACCTCGAACAACCTGTCACTGTTTATGGATGAAATGAACGTTTGTGCTTAATTTTTCTCTGTTTTGGAAAGGATACAGTTCAAACGCAGTGCTAGAATGGAGGAGAATCGGGAGATCAGTGACTTTAACCAGCTGAATCAATTCCAACACTGGCTGGTAACACTGAAACACCTAAAAGAAATATACAAATTTAAAACCAGCAAATATATGCACCTAGAGTCATAAAATATTTATGCTTTAAGAAAAGAAAATTAACATCTTGTGTCTTTGGAAGCAGTAGAGACACTGTATAAAATAAATAAATACATAAATAAATAAATAAATAAATAACACTGGCATGTGCTAGTGACTTTACATTCTGTCAAGTCAGTAATAAATTATTCAAAGTGAAAATAAAGCCAGGGAAGGAAGAAAAGGGGCAAAGTAAAACATTAGATGACCAAGCAGTTTCAACCATGCACAAGGTTATGCGACCAACAGATTAAAGCGTTACTAGCTGTGACGGCAGCTGGCAAATGAAAAGAAACAAATACAGCCCTTTACACTTTATTTGTCATTAGGAGAGCAACAGTTAAAGCTGTTTTGGGGCCGCTGGGTGCTTGTGCCCCTGAGTGGCGAAACAAAATCAGCTTTGTGCTCAAGCAGGACTAAACCAGAGCTTTTGGGCTGGAAAAACGAGATGCTGAGAGTGAGCTGGCAAACATTGCGAGCTCTTTATCAGCTCTACAGATTCTATACAAGAGAAGCCGAGCAGAGAAAGAGGAAGTCAATCTGAAGAGATCTGCTCCATTATTCAGTAGTTCTGGGCCTATGGAAAAGACCAGAGCGACGCAACATGTTGAAATTAGTTCAAAGCTCATTTTTAAGTGGTCTTAAAAACGTTGTTGAAAATCCCATAGGAAAGAAAGATGATGATAACATCATGTCAACAATTACAAGAGTGAAAAAGCCCTGTCGAATCAGATTGTGTAGCTTGATCAGTATTTTCACATGTGTTTATCAGCAGAGATCAGGGCGTTGGCAAGTGATTAGAGAATTTTGCTACTGGTAATACCATGGTATCTATATTTACAGAAGGCAGGACTTTTTTATGAAATTTACAAGTGAATGTGATGAAGAAACATTATGGTTTAGAAGAACACAACAAAACTTTTAACTGCCTATTTTACAAAGGCTATAAATGTGTCTCATCTTTCTTTTTTTTTCAAAATTAGTTTAATTAATTTACTCAGTTTACTGCTGACTTACTAAAAATGAATAACTTATTTTCTAAAAGATTAATTAATGAGATAAAGTATCAAAGACAGGAAAAGATGTCCCATTTTTGGTGTCCACATTAAATTAAAATGACAAAAGTGATTTTACATTCAGAGAAAGCATATTAATTCCAGACTCATGATCTACTTTATATTTTTTTTAAAACCTTATAAAAATAAAAATATGGGTCAAATAATGTTCATGGTATCGTTCAATTACATTTATTTTAACTTGTACTTCTTAAAAAGTATAAAAGAGTAAGTGACCATAATGAATTTTAATTTATCTATAATGAATTTAGATTTAAGTATAGTAGCAAATCATAAACATTGAAAATAAGAATTAGTAATGTGGCTGTGTGGTGACCCTTCTGTGACCCTTAAACAGATTTCTTTAGTGTCATCAAATGTTTCTTGGTCTAAATATGCCTGGCAAAATTTGTGCTATATGAATTAGTACAACACTTTTGTGATATCATTTTACAGTGTCTTCTGTAAATTTTGGTAAAAAATTAATTTACGAACGTCATTCTTTTTGGTCAAAAAAGCAAAAAAATTTAAATAAACTGAGAACACTGTAATTTACATTTTCAGCTATCTTTTTTTTCCATCTCTGGCCCATTTCTATAATAAGTAATTCTCAAGAATGCTAAATCCTATTACTTCAATATTATGCAAAACCTTTATAATTTGATAAATAAATTTCGATACTGTTAAATAGAGGCCCCTCTAAAAATATAAAACAATGGCATTTTTTTAAATAAATATACCTTAAAACACCTAAGCACTTAAAAAAAATTATAATAGTAATAATATTAACAATAATAATCATTTTTATAAATAACTATATTGTTATATACCCCCCCAAAAAAACAACAACTATGTAAGTGTATATTTGTTTTTAATAAATTTAACTTAACTTAATAATAATAATAATAATAATTATAATAATAATAATAATAGTAAAAATAAAATAACAATATTGCTATATAGAGGCCAAAAAATATAAAACTGTGTCATTTGTTTTTAATAAACATAACTTAAAACCACATAAGCAAAAAAGAAAATAAAAAAAAAATCTACAATTTGAGGAAACATACATCTATGTTTAGAGGGTCCAAAAATATAAAACAGTGTCATTTGTTTTTATTAAATATAAGCAAAAAATAAATAAAATAAATAAATAAAATTTGATTCATGATTTAATTCAATTGATCAACGAATGATAAAAAATAGTTTGATATGTTCTATTTTGATGTCACACATTTTTAGAAATGTATTTAAGTATCTTTTTTTTTAACATCTACTCTATAGACCGTTTATATGATGGGAATTACTCGTACTATGACTAAGATTTTATTCATATCACCCACTTCTAAGGGTGATCGTCTATTATTCAGTTCTTGTTACAAAAATGAAGAGGTTTGGAAATTGTTATTTCCATAATTGTGATTCACATTTCAGTATTAGTATTTATGTCTGCTGGAAGAGCTGAACGAACGTCCAGATGTTTGTGTCACCATCGCTCATTCAGATGTTGTGGCAGCAGATGGAAGGTAATTTCTTACACACTCCGAAACAAAGGAGAGCAGCATTTACATATTCATTGCCAAACCCATAACAACAATAAAGTCCATAAACACTACAGTTCAATAAGAAAAAAAACATTGATGGTACTAATCTGCATAGAGGTCTGAATGCACTGAACGAGCCCTGTGTAAACAGATTGTGGGGTAAAATGGGCTCTTCTAGAGGGTCTGAATGCTTTAGTACTGACACTGTGATTAATCTGGAGTGGAAAACTCATTACGATTACATTCCACACTTTTATGACAGAGTATAAGAGATGTGGAGAGAGAGAAACAGCTGCTATAAAACTTTTGAGGGCCTCTTTCACCTCTTGTGATAAAATTTTCTATAGGACTGTTTGATATTAAATATTTAAAACTTCATATAAGATCTCATTCCTATTTCCCCCAGTTAGAAACTCAGGGCAACAGATCCAAAATATGGCACCTAAAGAGTGTCAAATGTAGTTCACCAACAATATGTTTCATTTGTCTGACAATACTCCTTGTTATTCCCAAACCTTTTCAGTGTCAAACCTTTTCAGCTCAGGTTTTATTTTCTGCTGGTTCCGATAGGCCAGTATTTCAGAACTGAACAACCTCACACAAAACAAAATGGATGGATGCATAGATGCATGGATGGATGCATAGATTGATGGACAGATAAAAGGCATAAAAGTGTGACAATCGTTACAGAATCTATATAAAACTAGACTTAAGTGCACTTTCTCACCTCGTGTTGTAGTTTGTGATCAGTGTGGCTCTGTGGGTCTGTGTGCAGATACAGTGCATCAGTCCAGTGATTTCTCCTCCGAGCTCTCAGACAGAAACCCTCAAACTTCAAATCTGAGACAAACTAAAAATAACACAGAAAAGGCATTCAGAAAGTGCTGCGCCAACAATACTTTACTGTTTCTATGACACATGAGTGACAGAAACTAGCTTTCTAAACAAGAATTTAGTCAGAAGTGTCAAATCCTTGCATTACAAGATGCAACATGCCAATAAATAAATAAAAATAAGAAAACAACAACAACATGACTCAAACTGAACTGGAAATCTAAACTGTAAACTCTGAACATGAATGGTCTTCATATGATCTTTGTCTGATGTTCTGGATTATTTTCACTTAGCATCAGGCTTTATTTACAGCTGAATCAGATTGAGTCTCAGATCGTTTCTTAACCAAACTATGCGCGCACACACAAATTCAGCAGTATAATATAGAAGCCTTCTTCCCGCTCAGACAGAAAATTTCCCTTCAGAGTTTCCCTGAATCAAAACGTTTTCTTTGCATCTGCTGTGCTTACTAAATCTTTCCAGTCTTTTTTTTGTCTTTACAGTTTCACAAATCAGCGGCTGTTAGTTATCTCAGACCATTACTGGAAAGTGTTTGCCCTCTGCTGGACAGAAGACAATTTTACAGTTTCTTTTTACTTTCATTTATTCAGACCATAGGAAAAAAATAATAATAAAAAATAACAAATAAACTCACAACAAATATATATAAAATGATTATTGGGAAGAAAAAAAAAGTTCTTGCAGTGAATATTATGCTTGTGCTATTTTGCATTTAATTATTGATTTATTTTAATTAAATACCTGAGACTTGCATAAAAGCCATTTTTTCCATTACTGTCATTTTAGTCTATAGCTTTTTTCCTTTGCTTTTATTATTACTGACAGTTTATTGTTTTCAATAATTAACTTTTAGAAAAAACATTTATAAAAATTGCAATACATCCTTTTGTTTGTCACTAATATCAGTTGCTCTAGTGGTGTGCTATAAGGAATTGTCAAATTTCACTGGCCGCCCAAAATGTAAATGTCATAGCATTACATTTACATATTTCCAGAAAAAATATTGAAATATGAAAATATGAAGCATATGAAATATGAAAATATGAAATATGGAAACCTGTCGTTTTAATGAACATTCGCAAACTGTGTCGCAAACTTCCATGCTTGCAACTACACCTCTGGAGCTGTAGTAAGAAACATAGTTCCTGGCTGTGTTCTATTCCCAGTTATCTCCCAATGCCCTATTCGTTTAGAACATTCTAACATTTCAACTTGTTATGATTTTTTTTAAGGCATTGAAGTCATCTCTCTTAGGTGTAATATGCCTTCAAAGCATTTTTAAAGTTCAGTTTAAGTGATCTTCGTGTTTACAATTGCGCTCCTTTTCGCAGTGCACTTGTGAAAACATTGATGTTATTTTGAACACAGTCATGGCTCATGACGAAAGCTATATGTGATCTATTATTTAAAAGCAGAATTTACGTTATGTCTCCATAGCTTGTGAAAACAAAAAAAAATAGCATACGTCAATTGTTAAAATTTATATTTGGTTATTTATTACGATTACTATGATTTATTTGGATATATATTATTGATCTGTAATGTATATGACATGGGCCTGTTGGTTAGAACATTTCTGCAGTGGTTTGCATGTGTCAAAATGTAAAAGTAGACTTAAAAAAAACAACTATATCCTACTTATTATTATTAATATTTATAATACTACTAATAATAATCGTCATTATCATTAATGTTATTATTAAAGTATGATTTTTTTCATTTCCTACTAAATAATAAATATTAAATTTTATTTATTAATAAATAGCTTCATTATTTATTTATATGATTTATATATGATATTAGAATATGTGTTAGCTTTTGTAAGTGGCTTTATGTTTTAGAATAGAATGTGGCATTTTTTCAATAATATTTGTAAAGGAAACATAGGCTCTACAGGTCCTTCTCAAAAAATTTGCATATTGTGATAAAGCTCATTATTTTCTGCAATGTACTGATAAACATTAGACTTTCATATATTGTAGATTCATTACACACAACTGAAGTAGTTTAAGCCTTTTATTGTTTTAATATTGATGATTTTGGCATACAGTTCATGAAACCCCAAAATTCCTATCTCAAAAAATTTGCATATCATGAAAAGGTTCTCTAAACGAGCTATTAACCTAATCATCTGAATCAACTAATTAACTCTAAACACATGCAAAAGATTCCTGAGGCTTTTAAAAACTCCCAGCCTGGTTCATTACTCAAAACCGCTATCATGGGTAAGACTGCCGACCTGACTGTGGTCCAGAAGGCCATAATTGACACCTTCAAGCAAGCGGGTAAGACACAGAAAGAAATTTCTGAACAAATAGGCTGTTCCCAGAGTGCTGTATCAAGGCACCTCAGTGGGAAGTCTGTGGGAAGGAAAAAGCATGGCAGAAAATGCTGCACAACGAGAAAAGGTGACCTGACCCTAAGGAAGATTGTGGAAAAGAACCGATTCCAAACTTTGAGGGACCTGCGGAAGCAGTGGACTGAGTTGTAGAAACATCCAGAGCCACCGTGTACAGGCGTGTGCAGGAAATGGGCTACAGGTGCCGCATTCCCCAGGTCAAGCCACTTTTGAACCAGAAACAGTGGCAGAAGCGCCTGTCCTGGGCTACGGAGAAGCAGCACTGGACTGTTGCTCAGTGGTCCAAAGTACTTTTTTCGGTGGAAAGCAAATTTTGCATGTCATTCGGAAATCAAGGTGCCAGAGTCTGGAGGAAGACTGGGGAGAGGGACATGCCAAAATGCCTGAAGTCCAGTGTCAAGTACCCACAGTCAGTGATGATCTAGGGTGCCATGTCAGCTGCTGGTGTTGGTCCACTGTGTTTTATCACGGGCAGGGACAATGCAGCTGGCTATCAGGAGATTTTGGAGCACTTAATGCTTCCATCTGCTGAAAAGCTTTATGGAGATGAAGATTTCATTTTTCAGCATGACCTGGCACCTGCTCACAGTGCCAAAAACACTGGTAAATGGTTTACTGACCATGGTATTAATGTGCTCAATTGGCCTGCCAACTCTCCTGACCTGAACCCCATAGAGAATCTGTGGGAAATTGTGAAGAGAAAGTTGAGAGATGCAAGACCCAACACTCTGCATGAGCTTAAGATCAATATCGAAGCATCCTTGGCCTCCATAACACCTCAGCAGTGCCACAGGCTGATTGCCTCCATGCCACGCCGCATTGAAGCAGTCATTTCTGCAAAAGGATTCCCGACCAAGTATTGAGTGCATAACTGAACATAATTATTTGAAGGTTGACTTTTTTTTATTAAAAACACTTTTCTTTTATTGGTTGGATGTTATATGCTAATTTTTTGAGATAGGAATTTTGGGTTTTCATGAGCTGTATGCCAAAATCATCAATATTAAAACAATAAAAGGCTTGAACTACTTCAGTTGTGTGTAATGAATCTAAAATATATGAAAGTCTAATGTTTATCAGTACATTACAGAAAATAATGAACTTTATCACAACATGCACATTTTCAGAAGGACCTGTATATGTGCCATTTACATATATTTAAATTAATATGGAAAGCAAGTGCATGTTTTTACCAAAACTAATATTGGATTTTTTT
>CAIGQZ010033112.1:2404202-2414738 GCA_903798205.1 Danio tinwini
AGATAGATAGATAGATAGATAGATAGATAGATAGATAGATAGATAGAATAAGGCAAAAATCATAATCGCTGAATTTCTTTTTTCCCAATAATCATTTTTATCTCAATTACTGTATTTTCTTTTTTCATATTCTTGAAATTGATTCAAGATTTTTGGTTCAAGATTTTTTTCATATTCTTTCAGATTGCTAAAATTGAAACAATTGTCTTTCGATTAACTGCACAGCCCTATAAAGGAGCTGTACAACAGCATAAAGTACCTTTTTCTCTCTAATGTGGAGTCCTCCTCTCCAGATCTCAGTCCCATCCACACAGCGGTCAATCACTGATGGAGAACACAAACGAGTGTCCAGATACATTGCTGCTTTCTGCCACCTTTACAGAGCAGAAACAAGAGAAACCACCATTATACAGAAGGAAAAAAAATTATGGAGCGTTTTATACCTGTTCAATCCATTTATTTCTTTTACTGATTGGATAACATGAAAACAACATGTGTAAATGCCCTCCTAAACACAATCGAGACCGATTATTATTATTATTATTTTTTATTTTTTTAAGAATTATACAAAATATTAGGGCTGTCAATTGATTAAAAAAAATTAACTAATTTACTAATTCACTTCACCATTTTGTCCCACAGTCAATCACACTACGGCCACTCAATAATTAAAAACGATCTCATTTTCATTTCAATATACCATAATTAACCACACAAGAAATATTTACCTTAACCTTCAAAAACATTATTTCACAGGAGAATAGCATATCAATTTTCATAATTTACTTATTCATGTCTACATCAATACAATGAAATTCTGACAGTCCAAAATATTAGGAATAAATGAGGAATTGGTCCTTTCTGTGTTTTTTTACGGTTTGTTGTTTAGCTGTAATATTGTAAATCATGGATTTTGAAGATGTTATGATACAGATAATAAGATGAAAATGTATTTTTAATGTTTTGGACTGTCGGAATTTTATTGTATTGATGTAGACATGAACAAGTAAATCCACAAAAGGGTGGAGTGAGAGGATTGTGTGTCACACTGAGGAAGGCATTGTGCCGAAACGTCTGTGTTTTGTATCACCTGAAGAATGTAAAATAAGAACTATACAAAACAATAATTTAATGAGTGTGAATCATGACCTTCTGAATACACACAAATTAATGAAATCTCTTTAAGGTTTTGAAATGATGTCTTGCACGTATCTTCTTTATAACAAAAAAAAGTTTCATTTAGCGCCTGTGTTGTGCACTGATGATGTTTTACTGAACATAAATAAAATGCAAAGCCTCCTGTAAACTACATATGAAATAGTTTGTTGAAAAAGATAAATAGCTGAGATTTCTGAAGCAAATAATAATAATTAAATAAAATGCATTGTATCTTAGTCTATATAGCTAGAGTGCATATAGCATGGGATTTGAAGATGGGAATAGTATACACTTGGCAAAAACACATTCGTGTGACCAAATGTAAACTCTTTTGACAAATCAGATAGGCATCCAATCAGAGAAAATGCATTAAGCGTCAAGTGAGGTGTAAACAGTCTAAACTGAAATTACAAAAATTTTTTTGGATCATTTCAATTCTATGATTTGCAATTGTTTTAAGTGTTCTTAATTTGTAGTTTGTCCTGTAAAGTCTGTAAACTATCTAGCTGTTCATTTTGGCCAGGACAATCCTGTGAAAGAGATTTTTAATCTCATAGAGTCTTTTCTGGGTAAATAAAGATTTTAAAAAAGCCCTGGAGGACAAGTCAACTGTTTGGAAAATAAAGCAACAGTGATATTACTGGAGTAATATTAATATTTTACCCGGCATTGTGTTCAGTGACCATGATCATCTGCGCCGAATGCCACGCCCTCATGTGCTTCAAAGAGCCAATCACAGGCAACATATCCTTTAACCCCACCTCCTCATCCACGCACAGCACAATCACGTCCAGCAAAGACTTCCCTGCAATCCGACACAAACATTACAGGAAAAGCTCATCAAAAACACATCAAACAGTAGCAGCATTATGACAGATAGATGTTGTTGCAACCACACATTCTCAAATCTGTGAAATAATATACTGAAATTGTTGATAGCATTAAAATGTCTTTAATAATTATTTAAGGCTTGTCATTGCAGACCACCCAAAAACACGACTTTTTCATCCATCTGTAAGCTTGGAGTTTTTTTTTTCTTGTTTTGTTGTTACATGTTGTGTGTGTGTTTTTTCAGTTAGTTGTTAAAAGTGTTTTTTTTTTTCCAGTCTAATGTAAAGAAAACAATTAAAAGGGTTTCTTTTGTTACACTTAGTCAATGTGTTTAATTACAAAACATATTTTAAAAGATGTAAATGATTTTTTTCTCCTGCGCTGAGCACTTACATACATGTTAACAATGTCAACAAGCATGTTCATTTCTATAGTCCGAAGGTTTTACAGAGAATGTCATTCATAATTTGCCTCATATACATACAAGTTATTCTACAAAAACCTTTTTATCAGTGTAGTAAAAACAGAATGTAGTAAAAAAACTATTTCTAAAATCCACTTTGTAAATAAATAAACACCTTTAAATCTAACATGTGTACCTGTTTATACACTTTATTAAACCTGATTCATTCAATGTATAGTTTTGTACTAGAAATGCATGCAAAATAGTAGATATTTATGAAAATAATGCCTATTTTTATGTGCAAACAACATTTTATAAAATGTCTAAATAAAAATAAAAAAGTTTGCAATTCGCAATGTAAACCATCAAGTGGGTAATTCTTTATTTATTCTTTCATTTTCTTTTCGGCTTGGTCCCTTTATTAATCCAGGGTCGATGATTTTACGCAGCGGATGCCCTTCCAGCCGCAACCCATCTCTGGGAAGCATCCACACACACTCATACACTTTGGACAATTTAACCTAGGGTAATTCTTTTTTTATTAATATAATAAATAATAATACATTTTCACCTGCAGTGTCCTGTATTAATTAATATGCATTAACTGCAGTAATACATACCTGGAGGAGGAAGTTTGTCTGCTAATTGATGAAGGCCTTCGGCAGCCTCTTCAAACAATCTACAATGACAGTACACCATCAATGGGTGTAAACGACAGAAAGTACATTTTAAAAAGTACTATGTAAATAAACAATGATCACCTCTTGACTGTCATCAAGTTTTTAATAAAACATTGTTAAATTATTATTTGATCTTAAAAGGTTGTTTGAGAGATCATGTATATAGGTTATGTGACAGTATCGATCATAGTTCTCACTCTGCATGGGACGGGTTCTCCGGGAGCGAGCTCTGTTCCTCTTGCTCCTGAAGGGCAGAGATGCAGTTGTCGAGAGCAGACGCCTCTGATTCTTCACTGTCACTGCGCTGTGAACACACTTCCTCCCACTCTGAGCTGCACCACTGGAAACACACAATTAAGAGTGCAGATAAATTAGCAACATAAATTGGTAACATTATTTTGTATAATGATGTATAAAGACCCAGTATATATTGATTTAAATTAAATTATACTATACTAATTTCCAATAAAACTTGGAAAATATTTTGTTTCAACTACTGTTTTATTTCTTACTCACACGAGTACATTTTTTAGATGTAATATTTATTTTTTAAATAAGTTATTATTATCATTTACTAATCTACATTTAACTTCATTATTGATTTGAAACCAATAGTGTATAATATAGTTATTTATGTTTGGTAATATATTATGTGTTAATATTCCTTTACTTAGTAATAATAATGCTCAATAATGAGCAATTCCAGCGTTATGGATGTGACATTTGCAGTAAAAAATCTAAACATAAATTCACATAGAAAGTATATGTTAACATTATATTGACACATTTGTTTATATTTTCCAAAACTAACCACAGTGTTAAGGGACCAGAAAAATATCAATCTGTAAACATTTTTTATACTTTCAAGGAGGAAAATAAACATGCGTTATGGATGTGACAAAAAAAGTTTGTGAGTTTACAGTCTACAACATACTTTGTAAAAATTCTGTCAATTAAACTGCACAACCCAAAAGAAACAATGCTAATCAAACAGATATGAGTCGGCTCACTAAAGAACAAACATGATTGATTTTATAAATTTTTTTTTTTTTGCATTTATGAGGAAAAAGTGTCGTTATGGATGTGACACCTGTGAAATTGCCACTTGTGTGATTTTGGCAAAGTAAATATAATAGTTTTAAACACTGACAGATGTATGAATGAGTATTTTTAAAGTACTGTAAAATACTTGCTTACACAAAAAAATGTAGAAACGGTTTATCTATTTTGGTAAAAACTTAATTTTTTTCATGGCAAGGTTGACATTTGCATGGAATTGCTCATATATATATATATATATATTTTTTTTTTTCCCTTTTCTGTCAGTCTGTTCAACAAACACCATAGCATTTCAATGTGGCCCCCTGATCCCAGTGCAAAAACATTAAAATACTGCAGTGTTAATTATATTTTTATTTTTATTATTTGTTAAATAATATTTTTTTTCAGATGTATGTTATTTAGTGACATGTATACTCTTATTCTAAAATTTTAAAGGCAGCGATGGTAAAAATATCCAGTTTATTTTTAAATTGGTATTCTATATGCTAATTTTAATAATCAAAATGCTATGATTTATTTTCTAGCATTTTATTTAAATTATTCTTATTTGTGTTTCTTTATTTCATTCATATACTTTATTTGTATGCCTTTAGTACACTATTCCACTTTATATTTAACCTTTTTTTTTTCCTATTAACATACATTTTTTATATTTCAAACTCATTCATAAACATCCCAGCATTTCTTTCAGTCCCTGAGCCCAGTGGTAAAAACATAATAATGTAATGCTGCAGCACTTTTTAAAATCTATTTTTAGTCAGATATGTAATTTTATATTGACTAAATATTAATATTCTTTATATATTCGTATCAGATTAAATTAATCAATCTAATGTGACAGCACACTAAACAAGACCCAAATATGTAAGTGTATTACCTGTGTTACACCATAACTGGCTTGAATAGCAAAGTACCATCTCTGTGAAGCAGGACTGCCACTCAGAGAGCAGGCTATACAAATAAAATTGATGAAAACAAACACAAAATCAAGCTACACACTAAAAACAAGTGAAAGCATATAGGTTAGTGACCAGTCAGTAAATAATGACTGGCAAAAGTTACCTGGAAACGGAGGGATGCGTGTTAAATTCGAGCCAGAAAACTTTTTGAGGTTATCAAACACTTTTTTGGTTTCATCAACTCCTATAAAATAAAAACAATACATGTCAAAACAGCAACAGAGAGTGAAGCAGAACTTTATGCAAGCAATTCTGACGTTTTTTTAATAACAATTACGCATCTTACCATTGAAGGAGCTGCCTTTCTTCGCCTGTAGGTTGATTATAACAGCCAACACGTATCTATCCATAGCGCTCTGCTGCTAAATTCATGTGAAATAATAGTGAGATCTTACAACACCACACAGACCACTGTACAAAACAAATTAACGCGCGTTTACGACCAATACGGACGTTCAAATATGACGCGTGATGACGTGCGCGCAACCAAAATATACAGTCGGTAGGAACCGATTAAAGTATGCTAATAAATAACAATACCTGATGATGGGCGTGAATTAAATTCTTCATTCTACAGCTATATGTTTGTTGTTTTTTATTATGGAATCATAAAGTGCAAAAAAGTGTTTAATTTAAAATCTAACTTTATAACTACCGAAAAGGAACCTTTTTTGTGGGTTAGGGGAAGTAAATTGCTGCTGGACCATTATAGCCACATTGAGGTCAAATTTCTCAAATGCTCATAGAAAATGTCTAGTTTTTCAAGATCAGCACAGGTAACGTTGTTGTACTTTACTTACTGGCATGCTATTTATAAAGGTACTACGATGTCGGTCAGTGCTTAAATGCTTCTTATGTATACGCGAAGGTGTTTCTGTTTAATTAACGTGTGCTAAACAAATTGGTCAAAAATTGATGAATGTTTATGACGTCTGCTCTTATGTGCATGAATATATTAGAGTAGATTCGTAAATGAAATATCCGTGTCGTTGCATTAATGCTGAAATTATTGAATAAGTTACGGACAATGAGATAAAGTAGGAAAGGTAACGTTGATGTATAGGTGACATGTTAAAGCGACAATACTTCCAAAATGTAATAATACTACATTTGTGATTATGATTTTTAGTTGTTCTTGTTTCCAACGGAAAATGTCTATTGAGGTAAAAATGTGGTTTTATATTCGCACATTCGTTAAGTGACATCTTGACACGCTTCGTATATTGTTTACCAGGGTATGAATGGTAGACTTTTAAAAACATCTTTGAATTAGGGCTGCACAATATTTGAAAAAAATTACATTGCGATATTTTTGTCTCTGCGATATATACAGTGCCGGCCAAAAAAATTGGGGTCAGTAGGATTTTTTAATGTTTCAAAAAAAAAGCTTCTCCTGCTCACCAAGGCTACATTTATTTAATCAAAAATAGTCAAATTGTAAAATGTTATTGCAGTATAGAATAACTATTCAAAATAAGTTTATAATTGTAATTTAACCATTTATTCCAGTGATTTTAATAATTAATTTTCTGTTTTATTACTCCAGTCTTCAGAGTCATGTGAGCCTTCTGAAATCACTCTAATATAAATTATTATTGTTGTTGTTGTTGTTGTTGTTATTAATGGTAATAGTAATAAAAGCAATAATGACTGGAGTAATAATTTCATTTTAAACTACATACAATAAGTAATAAATAAATACTTAATAAGTATAAACAATAGAACATTGTCAATTGCCGCCTTAATGAACAGAATAATTTTATTTTGATTATTAAATAAAATTAACAACAAAAAAAACTGACCGCAAACTTTTGACTGGTAGTGTATATATTGCGATGTAAATACAATGCCATCAGATGACTTAAATAGCTCTATTTGCAAAGTCATTGCTTTAGATTGATTAGGATGATTTTGTAGTAGAGTGAAATATCTTTCTTATGTAATTTATTATATACATACAATAAACAAAGCACAGTCATAAATAAACACAATGGAGCAAATGTTAAAGTGAAATAAACCTGCTTAATGGTTTTCTGAAGAGTCTTAACAGTATTCCGATACAGAAATTGAATAATCAAATGTGAAATAGCACATCATAGTCTTCATCATACAAGTAATTAAATAAAAATATTTTTTTATTAAACTTCATTATGCACTACTAAAATGCTTTAAACTTTTTTTAAAATGCTCACATAGTGACAGGCCTTAAAGCACATTCATATGATAAACTTTCACTCTATTATGGTTCAGTTCTGCAGTACCTCCACACATTTCATGTGTTTTTTGACCTGTGGTTTCTAGTGATCTATAATCCCAACTCAACATTGCATAAATTGCAATGTGATTAATGCAGACTGACATTGTGAAGTCGATGCTCAAACGATATATTATGCAGCACTACTTTAAATATTCGGTCTGAAATCACATGTAAATATCACTTAAAAAAAACCATTAGCATTATTTATTTGACCGTGAACAAGGCTATTTTAATAGTCATTGGCTGCTAATATGATTTCACCATTTAAAATTTGCAAAAAAAAATCTGAAATTGTATTATTTAAAAGAATGTGCAAAAGTGTGAATATAAAACCTTTCCTCAATAAAATATGTTATTAGTCACAATTTACTTTTGCACTGTTTTATTTTAAAAAACCTCATCATTTAGTATTGTGTACGGTGTAAATACGGATGTTGATAAATTATATTACTTAATAATCATTTAACCTAAGTACTAATTTAGCACTTTTGAAAAAAAATAATAATTGACTGAAGAAATTCTTATTGCATCTGTTCAATGCAAACAAAGTGTGACTGAACTGTCATTACACTGGTGATAAAATGCAATACAAATTGACAACAAAATGTATTTTAATTGCACTATTATTACTATTATGCTATTATAAACTAACTGTGTTTACTCTTTGCAAATGTCAGCATATATTTCATCAATTATGTTGTTTTTTCCTTGCAAGCAATGGGCAACCTTTGCCAGATCGTGGTTTCTGATTGATGCTCGGATGCAGCCTCCTGGAAAGATCGCCTCTATGTGTGCAGTGCGGCTTCAGGGCAAACATAAACCCATTTACCATCCACTGAGTGAGTAAATATTTGAAACAAGTGATTTTGCTTTACACCAGAGAAGGGATGTTCAATCCCTTTTAAACCATTTAAAATTTGATAATATATAAATATATGTGTTTTAAATATTTATAACCACTTATTTATTAGTTTGTTATTTGTAATTATTTTTAGTAATAATTGTCATTTAATTGTCTATATTACTTTATTAGTTATGTGCATTTAAATGTTTATTGGTAACACTTCACAAAACTACATTAGTTGATATGAGCTACTAAAAGATTTATTAATCTAGCAATTTGTATTAATTTCTTTACAATAGATCCCTATTATTTTTTTTTCAAATATGTATTTGTAAACAGTTATTGCACCAAGAGCAAGCAATGAATAATAGTTTTTTTTTTTAGTAATGCTGTAACTATATTCCCTATTGTTGATTCGGGTTAACAAATCAATTAATGGTAATAAATGAGAAAATATTATAATGATATAATTTGTATTATACCAATAATGATTTCTTAATTTTTCTTTCATATTTTTTCAGACCAACCATTACTTTCTATGTATTTTTAAGACACTTTAAATATCTCTGCAAGACATTGAAAGAATGAATAAATAAAATTGCATTCAAAAGAAAGAAAGACGTTGCCATTTTTATTTATTTTATTTATTGGTAACATTTTTGGCCAGCCTATACATAAATCAAAGTAAACGACTAAATAAAACATTCTAATAGCAGCATTTAGTACCATTCAATATGTATTACCTTGACATTTTAATCAAGATTTATATTGGTATATTCATAAAAAGTTAAATGCTAATATATTAAACTGTAGGCTTAGTTCACATATGACTAATTTTCCTTCCTGCTATAGAGAACAGTATGCCTCGCTTCTCATAATCATGTCAAACTGGGCCAGCTAAATATGCGTGATGAGACAAAAAAATAACCAAACATGAAAAATCTGCATTTAGTATTAATGTAATTATAATATTTAAACTATATTAAATACATTGATACTGATTAAACACCTTGGGAGAAAATCCCTATCCATACATCCCTGGTAAAAACATGGCAGCACCGATTCACTGATATCTGTTAGTGTGAAGTAGCCGACTGGCCACAAGATGGAAGTAAATGATCACAGTCTAGAATTGCTTCATGCATCCAGTGCATGTAGAGTCCAGTGTGTTTACCAGTCTAAGACAAAAAACATGTTTAAGTCTTTATTTTTAATTTCCATTATCGTTTCTGTATCATTTAAATGTAATATTGCACATTATAATTTGCTGTATATTTTGTGTTTTGATTAAAGTTGAGATGTATCATTTTGGCATCTGTATCAAATAAAAATGCAATAGTAAATTTTATATGCGTAGATGGCAAGCATTTTAAATGTAAGTGCCCTCTTTTTCATTTTAAATAACAGAAACTCAAATAATAAATCAAAATATGAGTGAAATAGGGTAAGGTCACCACTTTGGTTGAAACGTTTATGTAAAATGAAGCAACCTTCTTATTCTTGTACCAAATAAAATAAATGAAAGAAGAATGGTGTTTTAAAGAATAGGGCATGGTATATTGATATGAAAATGACAGTGTATTAACTATTTAACTCTTTATAAAGTATTGTATAAAATTGCATTTTATATGAAATGGTATAGTCCTTTAAGGCCTTGAGACAAAGAACCATATACATTTTTTTATTTTTCAAATTTTGAGTAATAACATTTTTTACATTATTTAATATTATACATTATATATATTTTTTATTTTACTTGAAGATAGTCAACAAAAGCTTCTCAATTCTAAGGAGATATCTTTTTTCAGTGTCAGTATTAAGCATCAAAAGTTATTGTGATTTATATTTCTTAAATGTGGAAGAACGGTATATAGTTGAAGTCAGAATTATTAGCCCTCCTTTGAATTTTTTTCTCTTTTTTAAATAATTTCTAAATGATGTTTAACAGAGCAAGGAAATGTTCATAGTATGTCTGATAATATTTTTTCTTTTGGAGAAAGTCTTATTTGTTTTATTTCGACTAGAATAAAAGCAGTTTTACATTTTTTAAACACCTTTTTAGGGACAATAATTAGCCCCTTTAGGCTATTTTTTTTTCAATAGTCTACAGGACAAACCATCGTTATACAATAGCTTGCCTAATTGCCCTAACCTGCCCAGTTAACCCAATTACCCTAGTTAAGCCTTTAAATGTCACTTTAAGCTGTATAGAATGTCTTGAAAAATATCTAGTAAAATATTATTTACTGTCATTATGGCGAAGATAAAATAAATCAGTTATTAGAGATGAGTTATTAAAACTATTATGTTTAGAAATGTGTTGAAAAAAATCTGCTCTCTGT
>CAIGQZ010033112.1:2446009-2469259 GCA_903798205.1 Danio tinwini
GAAAGAAAGAAAGAAAGAAAGAAAGAAAGAAAGAAAGAAAGAAAGAAGGTGGTACTGCTATTTTCATTTTGATATTAGCAACCTAACAGACACCAAAAATGTTGAGGCGTCGTGTAGCTACATATTTATATGAATGTCATCTTCACTGTATGTATATTTTTAACAAAACACGGAGCCTGTACATAACTGCCTCCTCTCATTTTCATTGAAAAACACGAACCGTCTCTTTTGCTGAATATCAGTTGTCAATAACAGCCATTATAAAAGTAGGCTATAATGTAGGCTACAATATAGGAAATAAAGGCAAGCAGTCAGTCAAATGTATAAAATCACATGGGTACATAAAAGAACACATTACCTGAGAACAAGTAATCGATTCAAAAGACGGAAGAGTCATTAGACAGAGACAAGATTAATTAAATATCACGTTTAACAACTATAGTGAGATGAGATCCAGCGGTAGATCCTTGATGAACTATCTGACATGCACTGCTCTGACCTGGGGAGGTGTGCTCAAAGCACCTGCTGATTGCCTAGAGCTTAGACGTGCGCATATGCTGCAGCGCATGCCAGTGTGTGTGTGTGGTCATGTGATGTGCGTTTTCAGCAGTATAGTGTGGACAGAGATCGTTACAGAAACGCTAAAATGCCAGTGTGGACGTGGATCATTTTCATTGATTTCATTGGCCGTGTAACATAATTATAAAAAGTAGTTAATTACCAGGGAAAGTAACTATTGCGTTACTTCACTTACTGCGGTGTAGAAAAATTACGTTTTATTTGCTTTGACGTTGTGACTTCGTCTCCTCCTTTGGTAGCAGAGCTCACGTTATTTGCGTAGCCACTAATTTTGTGGCGGCATGTGACAACGTAAGGTGCTTTATTATATTAAAAATGTTTGTCACTGACGCAGAGAGAGACACTTTTTTTTTTTTTTTCTTGGCCATAAGTTGCACGACACATTAACATTCTTGCCTTTCACACAGTTCCAGGTTGAAAATGATACCTTTGAACTTGTTGGATTTGCCATCGTTCTGACTTCTGGTCGTTGGTGTGTGTGACTGACTGTGTGTATGTGTGCTTGTGTGTGTGAACCCGCACTACTCTGCCTCTGATTGGCAAATGATGAAAATGTACTATATCTAAGCCAATCATCACATTCTAAGTTGCATCATGTTCACAGACACACCAATCATCTTCACTGGTTGGTTATGTTCCCCACACTCTTCCCCACGGAAAGAGATGTCCTATGACTGAGAGAAATGCTGCTCACATGAAAACTGCTTGTGTTCTCAATTATAGTAACGGTAATGGTGTTATAATGGGGGAAATAGTTATTAATTTGATTACTCGTTACTGAAAAAAGTACCACCGTTAGTAATGCTGGGTTTTTTTTATAGCACCGTTATTCCCATCAATGTTAAAAACAGATTAAATTGAGCTAAAACATGGAATAAAAAATAAAAAAAGACACAGTGTGATCTGTCAGACGTAGCACAGTGCTCATTCAGTAAAGGCACCGCTAAACAAATGTGTTTTCAGTCTTGATTTGAATGTGCCTAATGTTGGAGCACATCTGATCATTTCTGGAAGCTGATTCCAGCAGTGGAAGGGGTAGTAGCTGAAGGCAGATTCACCCTGCTTTGACTGAACTCTTGGAATTTCTAATTTACTTGATCCTAATGATATAAGTGATCTGTTAATTTGTATTCAGTGAGGATATCTGTTATGTATTGTGGTCCTAGGCCATTTAGTGATTTATAGACAAGTAATAATACTTTAAATCTATTCTGTACTGCACGTGCTTAAGAAAATAATTATTAAGAATATTGATCTTTACAAAGTAAAATATAAATTCATACATCAAATAATAAATATTCATATATTTTATTCACAAATTAATTGAATTTGTCAATTTAAGAAGCTTTTATTTGTCGACAACTGCACGTGCTAAGAAACAATGTAAATGTGGGCCAGTATATGGTATGTATGAAAAAGTGTCATTACTTTAAAAACCTTTGTGTTTTCATGCATATATTGTTTAAATTGTTCATTTTTAAAAACAAAACTAATTTCTAATTTTATTTTAACTAATTAAAAACTGTCATTTTAAAAAAACAAATTGAAAAAATTAGTTCAATTTCTCTTGTCTATGCATTGAGATCTTTGTGGATTCGTATTCAGGCAAGTAATTCAGTGACTAAATGACTTTTCCAACAAAGTAATTAGAAAAGTAATTTAAATACATGTGTAATGATGTAATTATTTACTTTTTTATATTAAAGTTATTTACCCAACACTTTTTGACACTGTCTTTAAAATGCCAATGCTTTGTGAGATACAGTTTAGAGAAATGCTGTGAAAAAAAAAAAAAAAATCTGAGCATTTCTGTCTGCTACAGCGGCTCTTCATTTCCACAGAACTAAAGTGCAGACCTAAGATTGCCTAAAACTTTCACACTGTTCTTTTAAAGCACCAGTATTTCCTTCAGCGCTTGTTTTCATTCTCTTGTAATGGAGCTGCTCTAATGAAAAACTTGGCTCCCAGCATGCAATCTGCTTTTTGGTCTATAGAGTTCAGTCAACAGTGAGAGGAAAATAATGAAAGCTTCCATTATGCTTGCGCTCTCGGAAATGATTTAATTTCTGAATCAGTAGATGGCATGGGAACGGCTAGATTACATTAATTACAAGCACTCGGTCTGACGCTGTACAATAAGTTCAGCAGAAAACTGAAGTTTTTAATTGATTATTGATCTAGACTGACCGCGGTCAGTGACTGCCTGGACTGAACCTTTACACTCAAGGTAAACCTGACTAGTTCATATTCTTCATCTGGAGTTGACTAAAGCAATCTATCATTCTTATAGAGATGGAAAGCCTGTAGATTTCTGAAGTCTCACTCGCTGACATTTACAGTCTGTTTATTAACAGGATCCTTGTTTGAATCACAATCTCCAGATTTGCTGAATTGGTTGCTTTATCTGAGTGCAGCACAAATGTGCTGTTTTGTATGAGCGCTGGTGCCTTTGCTGCTCAAACGTGAGCCTGATATCACACTGATCTTTATGTTCATCTGACGGTGTTTGCCTTGTATTATTCAGACATCTAGAAGAGAATCCAGTACATATTAAAGATCAAATATTCTCAAACATAAGATGCACAGTATACTGTAAAAAAAATGTTCTAATGTAAATGAGATTTATAAAACGTTTCTACTTAATTTCAGATGAATTTCAACCTGTTGTTTGCAGTTTATTTATGATTTAGTAGCAATCTTAGTCTATTCTACACAATTTTTGTGTAAATCTAAACAATGGTTATTGGAGTATGTTTTACAATTAAATATTGTGCCATTTGAATTTCAGTATTTCTGTTTCACTAATAAATGAAAGCATATTTTGTTATGGTAGGTTACATTTTAAGGGAATTATTTTCAAATAAAAACAGAAAAAGTTATTTCTGGCCAGTCATTTACACAATTACAGTGTTATGGAGGACTGGAATGTATGAAAAAAATAAAATAAACGGTTTCAGTGGGCAGGTCGAAAGTGATATCATTATCCCATTGGTGTAAACTGTGATAATAAAAAGCATGTCTACAAGCAGGGTTGGGCTAAAATACATTGAAATAAATTTTAAATTAAAATACCAAATACTTCAATTTGAAGTGTATTAAAGTAAACCACAAAATACAGCAGTCACAAAATATATCCAAATAAAATACTGTATTTTGTGTTTAGAAAATACTACAAAATACTTTTACAAGGAAGCATGAAATGTCTTCGCAAACATTCTATCAATATGGGAGGGGGGCATTCATAAAAATGCAACTTGCTTTTCTCTTTGATTTTAGTATAGATTTTGTAAAAAAAATCATTTAAAAAGTCTCAAGGAGGATCCCCTTATATAAAAACCATTTAATGCAGATAATGAATTGGAATATAGTACTATATCTCTTGATTGTGCGGGGCGATGCGGTGCGCAGTAGGTAGTGCTGTCGCCTCACAGCAAGAAAGTCGCTGATTCGAGCCTCGGTGAGTCAGTTGCCATTTCTGTGTGGAGTTTGCATGATCTCCCCGCGTTTGTGTAGGTTTCCTCCGGGTGCTATCGTTTCCCCCACAAGTCCAAAGACATGCGCTATAAGTAAATTGGGTGAGCTAAATTGTTCGTAGTGGCCATATGTGTGTGAATGAGAGTGTATGGGTGTTCCCCAGTGATGGTTTGCAGCTGGTAGGGCATCCGCTGTGTAAAACATATGCTGGATAAGTTGGCGGTTCATTCCGCCGTGGCGACCCCGGATTAATAAAGGGACTAAGCCGAAAAGAAAATGAATGAATGAATCTCTTGATTGTGAAAATTGCCACCATCTCTTAAAAGTCTTATGGTTCAATTTTTGCAATTGAAATCTTCAATACTCAATGAAAAATCATGATTTCTGAAAACTACTGAACTCATTTGCATAAATCATGTTTTTTGTTTTTTTTTTTTTTTTGCAGTTGTACTTCTTTAATGCACAATATAAAACACTATATCTAAAAAAAATTAGGTTTCTGTTTAAGCTGCCATAGCCTAAACAGAGTTGGAAGTTTTTAAGCAGTCTGTTGACTGGAGTATTATTACATATTTTTGTCTCATACTGATTAGCAAAGTCAAAGTTTGTAATTAACTATAAAGAGCACCTGCAGATCAGCTTACTGGCATTTAAAACAGTCAATGAAGTTTTGTAGGTATCACCACTGTAGGACTTTGTTGTTTGTCTTATTTTGACTAGCTCCCGAATCTACTCTACAAGACACTTAAGTATTTTAATACAAACTATTAAGCCGTTTTCATCAACCCTATCAAATACAAATTACAAAATACTATTTTGTATTTGAAATACTCTTATCATAAATACTGCCCATTCCTGTCTATGAGCATGTGCAAGTACTTGAAAACCAAAACAACAATAGCAGACATACAAAGTGACAGTCAGGGTTGCCAGGTTTTAAAACAAAACTAGCCCAATGGGCAATCAAAACTAGCCCAAAAAAATATCAAAACTCAAAGTATGGCACAATCCATTTGTCAAATGCACATTTCACATTGGTGTATATGTTTTACACAATTTCTTCTTTGAAAATACCTGTATATTAATTATAAAGGTTCTGTTACCATAATAAAAAAATTATAATACAAAATTGATTGACAGCACAGCTACAGTAGTATGCTCTGTCTCATGTAAATTACAATTCTGAACAATTCTGATGGCAGTGGTCAGTCCCCTGGAGCATATTGACCATCTCTGTACACGCTGCTCTCTGGTTTAGGAAAGGCTTACCTCTCCACACCAGCCATCTCAGTCCCCAGTGAAAGAGTTTTTTCATCAGCAGGGCACAGTTCATGCCAGAAAACATAGATATGCTGATATTTCTGAAAAAAAATCTAAAATCCCAGCACAGTTACAGTTTTAGTTTGTGTATATTAACGAGTCTTTAGTTTCTATCATTTTTTTTCCTTTGGAATTTGTTTTTAAAATAGCAATGTAGTTATGGCAGAAAATATATTATTTTGCAAAATATGTGCAGCATTTAGGGAAAAAAATGTTTCAAAATGTGTTTCAAATAATTGTGGTTAAAAATTGTGACTATCGTGATTGTAAATCATATTCAATTGTGAATCAGGTGAACCGTTTCATCCCTAATAATTAATGCAAAATGTCAAAACTTTTACTTACAAACTAAAAAAAAACATAGGAGTTGGCTAAAAGTAGCCTAATCCCGTGGAAAACCCACAGACCTGGCAACCCTGGTGACTGTGCCACTACCAACAACTGGTCTGGCATGAAATATACTGCAGTTTTACTTTATTCTTGTAGATCTGTGTAAACAGAGATCATTATGACAGTGTTGATGTCTCTGTGTGAAACTTTTCAAAACAAAGTACAAGCTTTCGTTTTAAATGTACCATAATGTAAATACATTTGTTGTAATTTATTCTCTCTACTTGATGTACTTTTAGTTTTAATGAAAATAACATGACCCTTTTTTACATTTCTTGTAGAATTTTTTTTCGAATTTAATTTGTATTTGTTTGTTTTATCAATTTAATTTGAATATGTATTTTCACAATCCTGGCAAGCCATTATTTAGACTTGGAGTTACAGTGAGTACGCATGAACAAAAGGCCTGAAGTACTGCCTAAATTTAGACACCTTTTTTTTCATGATGATTGAGCTACACAATAGCCTGAAGTGTGCTGGCCATGGAAATATCAGCAGTGATCAGATGGCATCCTGAGGCACAGAGAAGGTGATACTGCTGTCTGATGATGGATGCGTCTCTGACAGAGACCCTTAATGTGGGTCAGTGTCATTACTCTGCAGGCCCCCGGGCCCCCTGATCCCCCTTGGTCACTCTGTGGCTCTGTTTTTGACTGTACAGCGACAGGGTGTGAGTTTTTAACCTTGAGATGAATTTTCCTCACTGCCAGATGACATGCATGTGACATCATTATATATACACACTTTTGTTTAATAGTTTGAACGTAGTCTCATGCATGTCAAAGCTGCTTTTTATTAAAAAATAGAGTAAAACGTGTATTGTTTTGAAATGTTAAGTGCAATTTAAATAGACTGTTTTAATATGTTTGAAAATGTTATTTATAACTTGAATTGTACAGGCGACACGGAGGTGCGTTGGGTAGCACGATCACCTCACAGCAAGAAGGTCGCTGATTCGAGCTGGGTCAGTTGTCATTTCTGTGTGGAGTTTACATAATCTCCCCATGTTCGCTTGGGTTTCCTCCAGATGCTCCGGTTTCCCCCACAGTCCAAAGACATGCGCTGTAGGTGAATTGGGTAAGCTAGTAGTGTTTGGCCGTAGTGTATGTGTGTGAACAAGTGTGTATGTGCTGTGTCGACCCCAGATTAATAAAGGGACTAAGCCGAAAAGAAAATGAATAAATTAATAACTTGAATTGTCAAACTCCAATCCTCAGTAAGTGTGCGATATAGGGATGCAATGATTAACCCATTTCATTATTAACCGTGCTTTATTTGTCACGGTTAATTAATCATAAAGGCTTCTGTGTTTCAGCATGGAACAAAACTGCTGCAACTAAACAAAGTTATGCCAACTGTGCACTAGTTTAAAGTTCTGAGCTTGTACACCGAGGCTAATATGCATGCACACTGGGTAACCTATGGTTGAGGCTATTAACTAAGGGCCATTCATATACTGCATCTTTTCCGTGCACAAGTTTGATATTTCCATTGGAGGCGCCGTGCTCACGCTTATCAGGCGCACCTAGTTAAAAGAATGGCGCGAGTGCACCTCAAGTAACGTGACAAGAACTCACCGATCAGCTTCATACTTTGTATGAAATATACACATTTCTACTCCAAACTAAAAAATACAAAAGGAAAATTCATTCATTCATTTTATTTTCGGCTTAGTCCCTTTATTATTATGGGGGCGCCACAGCGGAATGAACCGCCAACTTATCCAGCGTTTGTTTTACGCAGCGAATGCCATTCCAGCTGCAACCCATCACTGGGAAACACCCATACACTCTCATTCACACACGTACACTACTGACAATTTTAGCTTACCCAATTCACCTATACTGCATATCTTTGGACTTGTGGGGGAAACCGGAGCACCAGGAGGAAACCCACGCGAACACGGGGAGAACATGCAAACTCCATACAGAAATGCCAACTGACCC
The DNA here is from genome assembly GCA_903798205.1 of Danio tinwini. Lineage (NCBI taxonomy): Eukaryota > Metazoa > Chordata > Actinopteri > Cypriniformes > Danionidae > Danio > Danio tinwini. The sequence continues at coordinate 2,453,719 of CAIGQZ010033112.1, forward strand.
AGCCGAGGCTCGAACCAGTGACCTCTTTGCTGTAATCCATTCAGACAGGATCAGAGGTTCAGCAGCCTTTGACTACATTTGTTTCTTTTAAAAGGAAAATGCTTAGCTAATATGTAGCTTAGATTTACATTAGACAAATATTTTTTTTTAATACTTAATATTTTTTATTTATTTATTCATTGTTCTGACATTTATTTTCTGTTTAAAATTATTACTCATGTTTAAATGTCAAAAACGTTTTTCACTTATTTTTAAGTCCAAAGAAATTGACAATTTTTTTTTATTATTTTGTCCTGTATTATTATATATTATTGTATTATTATTATTATTATTATTATTATTATTATTATTATTATTATTATTATTATTATTGTAGTATTATTTGGTTTATTTGATTATTTGGTAGTTTGGTAGATTAATTGCCTGTGAAAATTGCTTGGGTTTGAATCCGTAAAAACGTCTTGAAAAATGCTGACGATAAACGCAAACGAAAAGCATGCTGGTGTGTACAAGCCTTAAGAGTCAATGCTGAAAAAAGCAGGATTTCACCACTGCATTTATCTATCTAGTAAATAAAAATAGAAAAAAATAATTAATGTTTTTATGACATCTAGGTTGAACTACTGTAACTCACTATATTTTGGGATTAGTCAGAGAGCTTTATCCCATTTACAGTTAGTTTAAAATGCTGCTGCAAGGCTTTTAACGTCTACCAAAAAACATGACCACATCACTCCAGTCTTGTGCTCTTTGCACTGGTTGCCTGTGCACTATCGTGTCGCTTTTAAAATTCCTCTCTTGGTTTTTAAATCACTAAATGGCCTGGCACCTTTTCTCTGTCAGATCTGTTGACTGAACCTGGTCGCTCTCTTCGGTCATCAAACCAGAGATTATTATGCATCCCTAAGTTGAGGCTGAAATGCAGAGGTGGCCGTACTTTTGCAGTAACTGGTCCTAGATTGTGGAATGCTCTGCCCATCTGTAATACAGTAAATCTATATCATCTCTGTCTGTTTTAAAATCTAGGTTGAAAACTTATCTTTTTGATTTGCCATTTTATCCGTGAGAATTGTTTGTTTTAGCTCTAATTTTTTATATTTCTTTATATCTTTCTTTCTTTCTTTATATCTTTGTGATGTGTATTGTGCAGCACTTTGGATGTGTTTAATAGTGCTATTTAAATAAAATTGACACTGACAACAGATATAAAATAAATAGTTTTACTACTACTACTACTACTACTACTACTACTAATAATAATAATAATAATAATAATAATCAAACCCTGACATCTTAAAACAGTATTTTTAATACCTTTATTATTAAATTTAGTATTAATGCTTATACCATTAAGGACACATGTACAGTAAATTTGCAGTTTCTAATTTGCTGTACAAACACCGAAGTTTTTAATTAATGATCATGCAAATGAGAAGAAGCACTTATGGGATGCCATGTCAAATTATGCAGCGTCCCTTTGCTGCGTTCTTAAATTATTCTCACATCAAGTAAACACAATATTTAGATCTTTTCTGCATATAATGAGAGTATAAGTAATCTAACGAGGGTGAAACCTTTAATTAAAATTTAATACAGCTGAAAACAAATCACGACATTCTGTGCTTAATTATTTACGCCGTGTTAAAAAAGTCACAGGAGCGACCTGTGCAATTAATAACTGTACAAAATAACCTACGCTGAGTAAACTCTGGCTTCTTCGCTGGTCACGGAGGACTTTATTTCCAGCTTTCATTCTACCTGCTCAGGGATTTTGGATTTTATTGCACCATTTAAGAGGAAATCCACCAGCCGTGATCTCGGGTGGCGATAAGTTGCATATTTTAGTGACCATACTACAGTCTTTCTTACTATACTGTTAAAGAGGCTGTTACAGTATCTACCAAATATTGTCTCATCTAGTAGTTATTGTCCTATTTGGTACTATTAATTACAATTCAGTCCATTTCGACCCCTTCTAGCAGTGTTTTAAACCATGTGTCAAGGATAACAAGGATGTTTTTTCAATTTCTTTGTCTGACCAATACACCTGGTCCGTATTAGTGTGGAGTATTAATAGAACTTTTAATAGTCTGGTTACTCTTTCTTTTGTGGGACCTCATCTTTTATCATTTATTAATAACTTTCTCAACTCAGTGTCTGTCCCGACTGTGTTTATTATTATCTCCTTAACAAATCTAATCTTGATCCAGCTATTTTGTCTAATTTTAGAGCAATGTCTCATTTTTCCTTTTTATATAAGCATGGTTCATATAGTCATGGAAAACCTAGAAAAGTCATGGGATTTTGACATGGCATTTTTCAGGCCTGGAAAAGTTTTGGAAAAACTCAAAATTAATTGTTTCATGTTCAATCTACTTTAATTAGTAAACACAAATAAGTTAACTTAATTTCTTTATGTTGGCCCAACACAAATCGATTGTGTGGAAGCCAGCATTTTTACAGTGGAGTTTCTCAGTTATGATTGGTAATGTCTCTTCTCTTGCCCCCTTGACTTCTGGTGTTCCACAGGGGTCCATTTTGGGCCCTGTTTTATTGTCATGTTTCCATTAGTGTCAATCATGTTAAACCATAAGGTCTCTTTTCATGTGTACTCACTTCACTGGCTAAACTAAACTACTGTTGTTATTGCTGTTGCAGTTGTATTTAAAGCAGATAATGGCCTTGCGCCTTCATATTTATGTGAGATTTTATGTTCACAAATGTTTGTTTTTTTTCAGTACCGAAATTATGTATCGTGACAAGTCTATAATATATTGAAAGAATCAGTTCATTAATTTGAGTTTGATGAATGGCATTTAAACCGTGTGTTTGGGAAAGAAAACACTAGCTAACTAATGCCATTACCTTTAACTTAGCTGAAAATGAGGTCCAATATCCCTGTTTATTTTCACTATTCATTCAGAACTGACCTTTGAGTCACTCGGAAGGCGGTGAAAGTATAAGTTTGTGTCACTTTCTCTTCGCTGATAAGATATACAGCCAGGTACACAACATTCCTGTGTGACTCTTCCGGGTTTCTTCCTATCGCAGCCTCGATTTTGCTGTTTAAAATGGCAGCCGCGTGAAATCAGTCTATACTTCATTACCTGCGACTTGTTTGTGTTCTGATCACATGTGCTTGGCTGTATACTATATCAATAAAGTGTTTAGTCTTTTAAAAACACTGTTGTAATTAGGCATGGGATGATAACAATTTTCAAGGTATACCGCGGTTTGGAAAAGTCAAGGATTTAAATATGCCAAAATTTACCGTTAATAATTCATAATATCGTTCTTAAGGTATGTGTAATATTTTTTATTTACATTTTTGTTTTTTAGGACAACAGTATCTCCAGCAGAAAAGATATCCAAAGATGCCATTTTACAGAAATCTTTGTTTTATAAAAGTAATGAAGACACTGAATTAACATATTTTAGAGCAGTAATCACAATACTGTGATACTGTAAAACCGTGATATTTTTATCCAAGGTTATCATATCGCCAGAATCTTATACCAGCCCATGCCTAGTTGTAAAACATTGAGCCACTAAGCATTGTTATCACGGCGTTTTTCTACAGGAGGAAAATGCAAATTACTTCAAATATAGTCTTTGTTAGTAAATGCAAGGCTATTTATAAAATCCAGGCATAACACGTATGACAGTGTTTCAGACCACTGATTTATAGCCTACAGCTAATCAATATGCCAGATTCTGGAGTGCAATCAAGTTCTAAAGAAAATAAAAAATTTATAAATGATCTTAAATAAAACAAATACATTCATAGATATGGTATATAAGTATATAATTTCACTCACCTGGGAAATGGAAACCACTTGAATGGTTTGTGAACACAATTAAGTGCACACAGCATGCCGTATCATCTGATAATTGTAGGAAATAATTCCAAAAGGCAATTGAGTGTGTAAAGACAAATAAAACAAAACAAAAATACGATGTATATGCCGAGTTCAGCGGCTAATCAACCGGAATCAGTTGAGGTGACGAGACAGCGAGCTGCGAGACCTATCTGTCACTCAAATGGCCACACCCTTAATTATAAAAATATAAAAACGAAACAAATGAGTTAACAATTCATCCCCCTCACAGTTGTCATGAAGGGTAATATTAGCTATATACACCAAAACCATCTTTTGTACCAGGCTGTAAACGTGTTTTTATCAGCTGTAAAATTGGCCAATTTATTCTTGCAGTCAGAGAACATTCCTGCAGCCAGCCCCCAAAGGCGAGTCGATGAATTGCAGTTACTTCCGTAGTGGCTTCACGAGGGAGAGTGGGAGGTTGCAGCTTGGTTGTAAAGCACTTTGGGCAGCCCCTTGGTTGTAGTAGGGTGCTATATAAATTGATAGTTGATTGAGAACACTAGCAATATATTAGTTAGACTTTAGTAAGGTATGTTTCAGTTTCTGTTTCATCCTCTTATGGAATTTAATATCATTTGTAAACGGGGCCACAGTGTCTTGATTTGTATTCATTTTTTGATGCTTGACTAATGAGTTCTATTTTCTGTCTTTTGTGTTTTCACAGGCCTGAAGATTACAGGATGAAATGACCATCACCATGTAGCAAAGACCTGGAGTTCAAGAACACATGTAGATGCTTTTTTATATCGTTTATGTGAAATAAATTATCTCTCAAATTCTAAAAGATTTACAAAAAATTGTAATGTTCAGTGGTTATTGTTAGTGTTTATAGGAATTTAAAAATACTATTTCTTTTTTCTGCACTTCCCTAGAATGAAACCGTCAAGCTGTACTATTTTTTTTATTCATTCAGTAGATCTCTGGGTCAGAATAAAGCACTTTTAGCTTATTTTGGCATAAACCATTGAATCGGATTAGACCGTTAGCATATCACTCAAATGACCAAAGTTTTTCTATAATTTTCCTAATTAAACCTCAACTCTTCTGTAGTTACATTGTGTAATAAGGCTGACAAAAAATGAAAAGTTGACATGGCTAGGAAGTATTCTCTAATTATGGCATAATAATCAAGATACCATGGCTACAGCAAGAGCAATGATATTATGCAGCACCTGAAAATAATCCCCAGCTGGTACCTTCCAATGTGACTGGCACACGCTTTGTGCAAACAGGTGGTTGTTTATATTAAATGAAGTTAGATCATTTTCAGGTGCTGCATAATGTGCCTGCTACAACCATGGTACCGCAGCAAAGCTCCTTGATTAATAATTGGAGTTCTTAGCCCTATCAACCTATAAAACACCAACTTTTTATTTTTCATCAGTCTTAGCACACAATGTAATAGAAGAATCAAGCGTTAAATAGTAAATTGATCAAAACCCTTTAGTCATTTTTGAGTGAGATGCTAATGGTCTAATCCGATTCAATGATCTATGCTAAGCTAAGCTAAAAGTGCTCCTGTCAGACCCAGAGATCAGCTAAATGGATTCAAAAACTGTGAAACTCAACTGTTTAACTCTAGGTGAACTGTAAAATTAGCCTATTTTCAAAAAAGTGGTGTTCTTTTAAGCAAAAACGCATACCAATAGAGATGAATTTCTTGATAAACCACAACCCGAGCAGCCCTATTAATTTAGTCTTGACTCTTCAGTAATAAAGCTCAGACTCTTTGGTCTTTGCTTGTAATGGCTTTACCATCCACTCTGAAGCCCGATCCAGCTCTAATTCAACTGCCGCTTCGGCCCTAATTAACTTCATATGACTCTATAAGCCCTTTCTGATGCTACTTTGGCCTTTTTGAAGTCTGCTTAGCTCGTTAAAAACACACTCTGCTGACATAAAAATGAACCGCCCTTGTTAGTCAGCACAACGTTGGCGGCATATCATTTTTATAAAAAGGTAAAATTGACTTTACGAAGTTTATTAAAAGGGAAATTTGTTACGTTTTAAAATGTAAAATTGACCAATTAGCTGCACACAGAATGGAAAACAAGAAGTCATTGTCGCAGTACAGTTTTATTGGTTACAAAAAAAACAAATAATAAAGTAAAAATAAATAAGATTGTGGATTTGAAAGGTCTGTTATGAGCGGACGGTAGACCACAGGCCTAACTCTGACTCTTCAGGTCTCTTTCACAGTGACAGAGCCATTGGAAACAGGAGCACGGAGACACAAAAGATGCCATGCTTAGCTCTTCTTCATACAAAAAAAATAAAATGTCGGAGAGCTTTCACTGCATCCTCTGCATGGCACTATAACACCATATGGAAATAAGTTCACATAATACAGTTACAGACAAAATGTGCAGCTTTACATCGGGTGTTGCTGTGAAGTACCAGAGGAAAAATTAGGTTTGGTGAGTGATTATAAAGTTGAGATTTTTATAAATAACTGCTAGTCATAGGAGCATCAGATGGAGCTATTGTCTTCTGTAAAATATGTGTTAAGCAGCCAGTTCCAGATGAAATGCTGTAAACATTTGTGAAATCTGTAATATAGTAGCTCACCAATTTGCACTTACAAATAAAATAAAACACAAACTGTACAGACACCCCTTACTGTCATTTACAAAAGATATAGACGACACATTTCAAAACCGTTGGCTGCAAAAATCATTTTGTTAATCAGTATTTTTGTTGTTTACCCAGAAAACAAAATCATTGAGGAGTCCAGAGTATTGTGCTTTTTTTTAAAATGGAAGATATTAAGTCTTTCCTTCAGATGATAAATTGCTATTATTAAGTTTTCGGTTTTTAGGTTACATATTTATCACTTCACTGGCAGATTGTTAATGCATGTAAATAAAATTTATGAGATTAATCTTTTAAGCATGACAAAATTGGCAAAAATTACAGTTTGGGAAAATAACTAAATATGAAAATGTATTAAGTAAAAAGGAAAAAAAGTATATATATTATTTGTTATACATGTTATATTTATTATGTTATTATTGTTATTCTTTTACATACAGTTGAAGTCGGAATTATTAGCTCCCATTTATTTTTTTCTCCATTTTCTGTTTAACAGAGAGCAGATTTTTTTCAACACATTTCTAAACATAATAGTTTTATTAACTCATCTCTAATAACGGATTTATTTTATCTTTGCCATGATGACAGTACATCATATTTGACTAGATATTTTTCAATACAGCTTAAAGTGACATTTAAAGGCTTAACTAGATTAATTAGGTTAACTAGGCAGGTTAGGGTAATTAGGCAAGTTATTGTATAACGATTGTTTTCTTCTGTAGACTATCGAAAAAAAATAGCTTTAAGGGGCTAATTTTGATCTTAAAATGCCTTTTAAAAAGTTAAAAACTGCTTTTATTCTAGCTCAAATAAGATTTTCTCCAGAAGAAAAAAATATTATGAGACATACTGTGAAAATGTCCTTGCTCCATTAAACATCATTTGGGAAATATTTAAAAAAGATAGAAAAATATTTAAGGGTGGCTAATAATTCTGACTTCAACTGTATATCCCAAGCATGGAGCAATCACACAAGTCCTTTTTTGCTTGAGATTAATAATAATAAGGAATTATGATTATTGTTATTATTATTATTAATAATAATAATAATAATAATAATGTGTTGGGGGTTGGGGATATTGCGTTACAAGTAACGCAAGTTAAGTAATAATATTACTTTTCTAAGTAAGGAGTAAAGTAACGCAATACTTTTCAACATTAGGTAATATTGGAGTTACTTTTTAAAAATGTACTTTTTAGTTTACCTCACTTTTCAAAAATACACTGCTGAATTAAAATGAACAGTCACGTTAAATCCCGCACACAATGAGAGAATGAATGATCAGACAGAAATGAAGATGTTATTAAAGTTATTGAAGGTTATGCAGTGTGTTGCTTATTGCAGAGCTCCTCTATTCAAAAAAAACAACTGCTAGTTCTGAAAGAGCTCAAGCCTCAGCCAGGTCAAAAAAGTTACGCAAAAGTAACGTAACACATTGCTTACCATAACAAGTAATGAAGTAAAACTTACTTTTTTGGGGAGTAACTCAATATTGTAATCCATTACTTTCTAGAGTAACTTTCCCCAACACTGCTAATAATACAATTATTAATAATTACATATTATTTAATATTATTATTGTTGTTGTTGACAACAATAATACAATGAAAGTGACATATTATTATTATTATGTCATTTATTTTTATCATTGTTTTAAACAACAGTAATAATATTAAATAATTAAATATGATGATGATGATTATTATTATTATTATTATTATTATTATTATTATTATTATTGTAAAGCTACACTGTAAAATAAAATAAAAAATCTGCCAATGAATAAAGTTATAATATATATTTATGCTGTAGTCTCTCTATATCTTCAGAATGTTGTGTGTAGTTTTTTCTCGGACAACAATTCAAAAACACTCATTAAGAAAACGTATTTGCAGAGTTCCTCCTTCAAACTTGCTTTTCGTTTCATTGGCTACATGCAGCCTCACAAAAGACAGAAAAGTCACTGAATGAATATCGGCACAGTTTTGTTGTTTTTTTTTTCTAATCTTCACTCACCCGCCCCAATAAGGATGCATATAGCAGGCACTTTTCGGATTTCCCTCGGTCCAATCCTGCAGGACATTCTGCTGAAAAGTGTTTGAATGTGGACGGTCTGTCGGTCACCACAGCTATTCTTCCTTCACATGCTCTTGCGGCTGATGGACGATGGCCTCTTCAGCTGTGCTGCGGGTGAAGCGGCGCGGGCCGGGTGCCCTCATGCCCGCCGTGTCACCAGGGTGTATGGGGCCAGGCCTGGCGCCACGGGGGTCGGGGTAGCTGGGTTGGTAGTATTGAGGAGGGTAGGCCCGGTAGCCGCCATAAGGGTCGTCCTCCTCCTCATCCTCAGGGTTGTAGTTGGTGGCGGGGCCGTAGTTTTGGTAGGGATTGGAGGGCAACTGTTGTACTATGGGAACACGGGGGAATTAGATCGATTGCCTTCTTTTTTTTTTCAGTCACCACCACCAGGGGGAGCAGATGTCAAGAGAGAGAAGGAAGCGGCAGAGAGAAGGAACAAAGTCAGTGTAGAAAGGAAGAAGAGAGTTGTTATTGTTATTAGCTTAGTTTAGACTGAGGGATCAAGGGTTAATTGTTAGCATGGCTTACTGTATTTAGCCCCTGCTGGTAAGTGTTGAACCTGGCTAAAATAATTGTTACTGGCAGCCATTTTTACAGAGGAATAAGTGTGGCTCTAATACCCCACAGTGACATTGATTTTCAAGGGTTCTAAAGCCCCAAGTATACTTCACTTTGTATGCATATTTGAGGGTCAGTTGACGGTCGGTTTGACTGTGATGCTAATTTGGTCATGTGAAATGTACAGTATGCACAGTGCACCACCAACATTTTGTAACGTAGCATGCAGACCATATATTTGACCCTGGACCAAAAAAAAACAGTCATAACGTTTAGTTTTTAGAAATTGTGGGTTACATTATCTGAAGGCTAAATAAATCTGCTTTAAATTATAACTTTTTTGGTTTGACAATATTTGGCCAAGATAAAACTGTAACAGTGTGGAATCGAAGAGTTCAAAATAATGAAATACTGAGAATATCTTGTTAAAATTGTCCAAATTAAATTACCAATGTATATTATTAATCAAAAAATAAGTTTTGATATATTTAGACTAGGAAATTTACGAAATATATTCATGGAGCAAGATCAGTAAGTAAGTAATGTGCATTTATATAGCGGGATGGGGATGATTAGGAGGCCATGATGGGTAAGTGTCAATGGAGCGAATTTGGCCAGGACACCGGGGTTACCCCCCTACTCTTTACAAAAAGTGCCATGGGATTTTTTTTTATGACCACAGAGAGTCAGGACCTTGGTTTAACTTTAGATACTGTCAATGAACCGAGTCGCCATCACTATATTAGGACCCACATAGACTGCAAATTGAGCAGCCCCTGCTGGCCTCACTAACACCGCTCTAACAGCAGCCTATAGTTTTCCCATGTGGTCTCACATCCAGGTACTAACCAGGCTGATCCCTGCTTGGCTTCAATAAGCAACCTGCCTTGGGTTGCAGGGAGATACCATTGGAATATTCGATATATATATATATATATATATATATATATATATATATATATATATATATATATATATATTGGCATAAAAATTAAATCAATATTTTCACCCCATACAATGTATTGTTTGCTATTGCCAAAAATATACACATGCGATATAAGACTAGTTTTGTGGTCCAGTGTCACATATATGCATTTATTTATTTATTTATTTATTTATTTTTTGTATCCACAAGGTGGCAACTGTCTCTAAAACAACATAAGCTGAATAGACTGTAATGCATGAAATACAGTTATGGATGATTAACAGTTTAACATAAAAGACAGTTATGGATTATTATGAAGACATTACAAATTGCCATCATTTGTACAATTTAAGCATAAAAGATTATTTTTTTTATTATTAAAAGTTATCTCTTAGTAAAAGATTCTGCATGGATGTACAGTACCGCTGTAGGCAAGGAGAAGTATTGCAAGTTGTCACAATACACATACAAGCGAAAACCTGTTTATGCAGTAGAGTCAAATTAAGTATATTTTGAAAGGCTTTGCATGTGAATAGCATATGCATACATAAAACTGAGTATAATTCGGGCTTTACAGTGCATTCTTGTGGTGCCATAAGACAAGCTGCATCATCTCCCGAGTAATTAGTCCAATAGAATATATATGGCTCAGGCTCAAAAAAAAAAAAAGTTGAGCATGAGCAATGACACAAGTTTCCAAACATGCCCCTGTGCCTGCCAAGCAGCTGTCATTAAGACATTGTTATAAATGTTTTTTTTAAGTATTCATTAGCATAAAAACATATGCATGCATATATATATATATATATATATATATATATATATATATATAGCAAACTGATGTGATCACAAGTGATATTTTCAGCTCAGGTGATTGGCTTAAATAATGAGCAAAATTGATTTCAGATCAGCTATTTGCAGGGGTTCTGTGATAACCAAGCAGCTGCCATTAAGATGAAGAGAAATGCTAACAGGTGGTTTTCTGAGAATAGACATCTCGTTGATTAAGATGTGCACTCTTAAAAATAAAGGTTTTGGTTCTACCATGTATTTTTTGGTACTACATTCTACAGTGTGTTGCTATAGTTCCTTGTATTTTAGCAAATTTTAATGTTTGTTAATTATTTAAGCTTGAGTATTTAGTATATGAATATAGTATTTTAGTATATGAATGACCCCTTGCTAGTGTTATGTCTGCATCATTTATATTTCATTTTGAGACCATAACCTCCTCAATCAAACTAGAGTTTCTTATGCAGGAGATACATTGTGTGCACATTTAGGGAAGTTCATAATATCCAAAACGCAGATGGAATATTAAGCAAAAGTAGATATTTTAGTTTTTTATTTATAGTTTATAATTTTATTTATAAAAGTGTATATTTAATTACAGTAATGCAGTGCACTGAGAAAAAAAACTGTAAATTAGCAGTTTTCAGAATTTGTGATCCATGTTTTTTTTTTTTGTTTTTTTTTTATGCTTTTGATTTACATTATGAGACCTGGATATTTCTTCCAACAACTATTAATGTTGAAAAAAATAAATAAAAAGGGACTTTAGTTGACATTTTTAATAGTTTGAAGTAATATTGTCTGAGTTGGTGTTGTAAATTACAGTACAAAAACATGGTAATGATCTGCCAGTACATTATTTGTGACTTAATTCTTTATATATTATTTGAAGAGTTCAGATGCAAAAACCTCCAAGTGCCATCTGAAATTTCTATCAAAACTGAACATTTTTCTCAGCCTCCTTTATGTTGAGGTATTTCACTATAAAGACCAGGAAAATAACTTATTTGCCATAAAAGTGATATTACTGAACATACACACAGGAGCCTGATAAAATGCTCATTTTAGAGGAACATTTCAGATGGCATTTAGAGGTTTTTGCATCTAAACTCTATGTTGTTTCAAACTAGTAATGTCAATAAGTCACTTTCATTCGCAAATAAATGGAAAAAAATACATTAATCTGAAAATATGTAACCTGTTTATAAACCAATTTATTATTATTATTTTAAATATTCTAATAAACAAACAAAAAAAAACTGTTCTTTTAAGAACTTTTCACTGAAAGGTTCTTAGAAGAACTCCAACTGCGTAATCCTTTTGGAACCTTTATTTGCAAGAGTGTAGATTTCAAAACCTCAAGACAAAAAAAAGGGCAAGAAAGGGTAGAAAACACTTTATAATCAGCTTGAAAGGAGGGTTAAAACGACAAGGGCCTTCAATGGTGGTGACATGTTGAGGGTTGGAGAACCAGAGAGAACCATGAGATCAGGAATGTGTGGAAAAAGACCTTCCCCAGATACACAGTCTTTGGTTTGGGCGCATGGAAGGACGTGGGATGAAGGAATGAGGGGAGAGAGGAAAGACTCTACTGTTTCTCAGTAGTCATTTTCATACTGATCTGGACCTTCACATGCAGGTGTGAGACAGTGAAAAAGAGGAGAGAGAGAGACACTGCGGTAAGTGAGAGCCCCATATAAACCCACACCATGCTCTAAACAACACCTCGTCTGCCAGACCGACTCACACTTTAATCTTTACATAGTGGCGATTGAGAAAGAGAGTCAAGGATTCTCAATAAGGCATTAAAACCTGGTCAATACTCATAAAATGTACATTCTCTCATTAGAAATGAAGTATTATCCCAAAGAATGAGGGCTGAATAAGTTACAGTGCAATTTGCAATACTATTAAGATTTTATGCTGACTGTGAAAGCTTAAAGCTATAACCTTTATAGATCTTAAAAGTGTTGATGCAGTATTTCATCTATTGAGTGGAATATTACACTGTCATTTAACAGCCTTACATGGCAAAAACCCCAGAGAACATTAGCACATTTTTTTTTTTCAGAGTACAAAACTGCAGTAATTTGTGGGGAGTTCAGTAGAAAGCTTTGCTAGGATCCGATAAATCAATTATTTAAAGAGTGCTGTCCATTTCTGTCCAGCCTCCCATATTGAAAATGTCTCACTAAAATACCACATCTTCTAAGCGCACAGATCACACACACTTTCACAGCATTTAGACTCCATGAGAAATTCATAAGTCGCATAACTGTTTGGGAAGGGCCAGCTTTATTGGACTAAAAGTCTTGTGTAAAGCCATGGCTCATGTTCATCAGCGATTTTGGAAGTACGGTCTCAAGTGGATTGTTAAAGAAGATGGTGCATATTGTTTTCTCCATAGTTTGCCCAATAGTATGGAAGTCCATTTTCACCAGGTGAAAAAAAATATCATAGTCATGTCAAAACTATTACTTTATGGCTTAACCCTCGTGTTTTATTCAAATTGACTACCCTTTCATTATGTTTTTGGCTGTTTTTGCCTCATTGACCTCCATTATAACAACATGTTTTGATTGCAAAGCTATGACACCATATAATCATGCATTAATGATTGTTGGTGGTTTACTCTAAAAGAGGTAAAACTTGTAATTTTTACTGTTGATCACCAGTTGACACCATTAACCCTTTAGGAAGGCCTTTGCAAAAACAAGTTTCTGTTTTTTATATGGAGTTCTATGGAGAAATACAACAAATTATTGTGTGCGCAAGCTGTAAAACCCACTAAGTTGAGGTAACAAACCATTTGAGGAAACCCATTTCAACAAACCATTTAGGTTCAAAAACTAATCCTAATGAGTACTGTGAACTTAATCCATTTGAGTAAACAAAGCAATTTGAGTACAGTAAAACCCAATAAATGAAGAGAACTCAAACGAATCGAGTACTGTAAAACACAATAAGCTAAGGCAACTCAAACCATTTGAGGTACAAAAAAAAGCTAATTTATATGAGTACTGTGAACTTACTCCATTTCAGTTAAAGTAATGAGGTGATTACCTTCAACGCTGAGTTCCAAATGTTTTTCAAACGAGTAGAATAAATGTTCAGTAAATTTTGAGTTAACTACGTGAAGTTTATTTATAAACTAATTTCGAGAGGATCACGTGCTTATGATTGCTAGCGGCTGGACCCACATTATCCAATTCACTACGCACCAATCAGATGATCTCTACAAATACCCCGGGTTTCATATCACTGCTATCTTTGCTTTTGAAGAAACTTGGCTCGCAGCAGCCATTACTACTGCTGCTACATCTTCTACTACTGCCGCTGCCAATACTACTACTACTACTACTACTACTACTGCTGCTGCTGCTGCTGCTGCTGCTGCTGCTTCAGTTACTACTACTGCTGCTACTGCTAATGCTGCTACTGCTTCTGCTGCTTCAGTTACTACTGCTGCTATTGCTATTGCTACTGCTAATGTTGCTATTGCTAATGCTGCTACTGCTATGGCGGCTACTGCTTCTGCTGCTACAGTTACTACTGCTGCTATTGCTACTGCTAATGTTGCTACTGCTTATGCTGCTACTGCTATTGCTGCTACTGCTTCTGCTGCCGCTACTACTGCTGTTACTGCTACTACAAAAAGATCTTCGCTTTGAAGACAGCTCGGCTCGCATCTACTGCTATTGCTACAATAACAACTACAAATACTTCTACTTCAAAAACAACTATTTTTCTACATCAACTCCAACAACAAATCCTACAACAAGTTCAACAGCAACATCAAACCTTCCACTTAAAATGCCTCACACAACGCATCTGCTGTATCCTCAACCCAATTCTCTAGCAAGATCACAGTCTACAAACTCTGCCTAAACTAAAGAAGTCTGCAATTTCAGCCATTGTAATGAAGCCAAATCTCACCGCTCTCCTAGGGGTGAACCTGCGATTAAAGTGTATATAGCACACTTCAAACGGAAGCCTCACAGAAAATATCCACTCTCCAACAAGACTAAACATTCTTAAAAAAGTACTCTCCTCTGAAGCCTCCCGCCTGTCTACAGATCCATATCATTCTGACAGCATTAAGTTATTAATCTGCATAGCTCGAGGCAATCCAATCCGCAAACATTAGTCCACGGCATATTCCTACGTTGATCTCCAGTCATAACAATTGTAATCCTGCTCTACAAAATGGCCGTCAGCCATTTTCACTCTTGATTGACACACCTTCAAGCCAATAGCTGAAAGTGAAGCGCTACTATCCAATAAGCTAAAACTTGAGATGGTCCCGCCCTCTCTCTCATCAGGTTAAGAATGGACTCTGACTTTATGAATGAACCAGGCCAGATATGCTTGTGAATTTAATCACATTAGGATTAGGAAGCCTATAACTAATATCCACACTAAGAGGTGACATAGTTTTTTTAAGTACAGGATTTGATGTGGGCAGTTTATCTAAATAAATAAAATATTTATAATAAATAAATTATTTATTTATTAATTAATAAAAATGATAATTAATTAATAAAAAAACACTCTGCCACATCTGATAGCCATTTTAATTCAAAAGAATATTACTCAGATATTAAAAAACATTCAACACAGAAGTCCAATCGTAACATGCCAGTGACTTACACTAGTATCATATGTAAATTCATAATAGCAAGTAGGTTGTATGTAAAATGGCAAAGCATCAAA
>CAIGQZ010033112.1:2469659-2479725 GCA_903798205.1 Danio tinwini
GCTGCTGTCCCGAGCTATATAAGGCATTTTGGGGGAGTTCTCGAGATCTACCTGAGCTCGATCTCCCCTCTCGCCTTCAAACGGGAGGGAGCCCCGGGCTCGAGAATCTCATGAGCTCAGGGCTCTCTCCCGGGACAGCATGCCAAACAAGCTTTATAATCAATCATCAGCTAAGTGTGAACTCCTGAAGTGAAGTTTATTTATAAACTAATTTCAAGAGGATCACTTGCTTATGATTGCTAGCGGCTGGACCCACATTATCCAATTCACTACGCACCAATCAGATGATCCCTAAGCTACTGCAAATACCCCGGGTTTCATATCACTGCTATCTTTGCTTTTGAAGAATCCCCCCATCCACCCCTACTCCTCCTCTTTCCTAGATGGGTGACACGGTGGTCCAGTGCTTAGCGCTGTTTCCTCACAGCAAGAATGTCAATGGTTCTAGGCTTTACCAACCAGCGGGCATTTCTGTGCAGAGTTTGCACGTTATCCCCGTGCTCACGTGGGTTTCCTCCGGGTACTCCGGTTTCCTCCCACCGATTAAAAACATGCAACCTAAGTTATTGATTAACCAACATTATAGACTTGCTCCCTATCTAGTACCTATCTCGTTAAAGAGAACTACTATCTGCTCTTCAATCACTACGATGGGGGAGTTCTCAAGATCTACCTGAGCTCGATCTCCCCTCTCGCCTTCAAACGGGAGGGAGCCCCGGGCTCGAGGATCTCATGAGCTCAGGGCTCTCTCCCGGGACAGCATGCCAAACAAGCTTTATAATCAATCATCAGCTAAGTGTGAACTCTTGAAACTCATTTCATTTAATAAAGTTGACTTGGGTTTTACAGTACATAAATACACTTACTATGTTACCATGTTATAAGAGCTGAGCTGCTTATTTTTTATTTCCTCATATCATATTTATTATTTAACATATCATACACACTCTATACTGTATATAACTCAAATCCAGAAACTATACTTTTTGTGCACTGCAACTGATGATCAGCAAGAAAAAAATTACAAATTGTACTTCTCTTTCCAACAGGGAAAACCACCAACATCCAGGAATACAATATGGTGTCATGCAAAAAATGTGGTTATTGAAAGTCAATAGGGCAAAAACTGCCACCAACATAACAAAAGGGTAGTATTTTTGCTCAGAGTGTATAGTTGAGTTTTTGAAAAATTGTATTTTCCCAAAATAAGTGTCAAAATAAGATTCCATTTGCTGAAAGACAATTGTGGCCAAATTAAGTCTCAAAATCAACACAGTGTATGAAAACATCCACAACAGCACACAAGGGTTAAAATCCCAAAAGATATTTTCTCATAATAATGACTTTTTCATTATAATGACTTACTCCATGCATTAAAAAGAGTTAATGACAATGTATTTATATGAAAATATGATGTTTTCATCAACATGTTACAAACACGTTTGGCTATTTGTGGTCAGTTTCAGTGTAGCTGTCAAAACTGATCGAAATAATTTTAAAATAAGTGACAAATGAATACGCAACTGAGGCATTTAGAAAGACTTATCTAGTTTGTTTTCAACACAGAAAGACATTCAGAGAAAGACACAACCATCAAACTTGAAAATAAGGATCAAGTCAAAACTTTGCAAAGTGCAGCCTCTCTCTCTCTCTTGCTCCAAAACTATTGTAACCATATGAACACAGCAAAGGCGCATATGCACACTGATATGTGACGCAAATTTTGGGAAATAATTAAATAATGAGAAAAGTAAGTCATTATTATCAGAATTTTTTATTATTACAAAACATTTAATTGTTATTACAAAAAAGTCATTACCATAAGTCATTATTACAAGAAACAAGTCATTATGAGAAAGTTTCTCGTTTTTTTTATGTCATAAGTCATAATTTTGAGTTTTAATCTTGCCATTTTGATTTTAAGCCATAATTTCATAATTTTGAATTTATAAATCACAACTTAGACCTTTTGTCTTATAATTTTAACTTGCCAAATCCGAATTTTGACTTTTTATTATGACATGCATTTTTTTGTTTTGCCTGGCAGAAAATGGGCTTCCATACAATAGTGATTATTTCTAATTTGAAAATTTTATGTTGTGTTCACACTTGCGGTTCAATTCTCTTAGTTAAACTAATAATCTTAGAAATTATTGTTTAATTTAACCCAATTATGCTTAAAAAGGCATTAACTGGTGTGGTTATGTAAACATCATAACCTGTATTGCTTTATTAGAGCAATGGAAAAAAAAAAAACTGATCACAGAGCTACATTTTTATTGCTAAACCTATAAGCAGAGAAGGCAATTGCCAAAGGCTCCAAGCTAGGGGAGCCTCCATAATGGTTAAATCTTTATACACTACTCAAATAATCAAGATGAGCAGCGAAATGTGATTTTGTTCATTGGATTGCCTTTCACATTCAGTTTTTGTATTAGTTTTTTTTTTTTTCTAAACTAATGATCTCACCATTTAGGTATGTGATCGATTGTAAAGCATAGAATCAAACTGGCCAATGTTCTGTCAGTTAGCACCAGTTCATGATTAATCAGTTACATGTTTTAGTCTGTTTTTAAATACCCCCCATCCACATTGATGAGTAGAGATATTGATTTAAATACCACAGTAAAGAAGTTTGCAACAGAGTCAAGGAGCAAACATTAGATTGAAGTAAAAAAAAAGTTCTAAATTCTGTTATTTACAGTATATTTCTTTAAATTCAATTCAATTCACCTTTATTTCTATAGCGCTTTTACAAATTGTCAAAGCAGCTTCAGATAGAAGATATAGTAAATATACGTCAAAGTGTTTAAATTTAAAAAATAAGCACACGATTTTAAGAATAAATTAACTTTGTTCTTCTGTTCTCTTCACTCTTTCACTTAAGCCCTATTTGCATAGGATTACTATTACCTGATGACCTTTAGAGAGTAATAACTGCAGAGGTTGTGATCTTAATCCCATGCGAACAGATCTTTAGTAATTATAAACTGCAAGCATGTTCATTTTTTTCCACAAGGGGGCATTATAAACACATTAGGTCACACTTTATTTTATAATACAATTCTCGCTACTAATAAACCATTAACTAAAGCTTGACTCAACTCTCAACTTAAAATACTAAATTTCTAATTTGCAGTTTCTTGATAGTTAAGGTAGTACAACTATTCCAAGTGTTTCAATATTCCAAACATTCCAGTGTTAAATATACAGTGTGATTTTTTTTTGGTGTTCAGTGTTAAAACCGGAGTACATTTTAATCCACGAGTGTGAAAGAGGGTACATTTTAGGAGTTTTCTTTTTTCAGTGTTAAACTTTTATCCCAATATGCAGTGTATTTCCCACTAGTGATGGAAAGTCCAGTTTTTTTACTCGAACCGGTTCTTTCGGACAAACAATGACCAAACCAGTATGTTTTACTTAAACTTGAAACATGTCTTGTTGCATTTTAAAATGCAAAGAGTAGAATGTATTGAAATTATTTTTGAAAAGATTAATGAACATTTAATAAATTAAAACTATTTTCACCATATTTGATCACTGTTATATCACACACACCAATTGAAAATATCGGAAAAAAGGTAATATATTAACACTTTGAAGGGTAACACACACTCCAATTCGATGTAAGAATAAACTCTTACTGTGTTAAAATGAACTCTGAGAGTAATGTACACATTTTACACTTTAGAAAGTGTTATTTTAACTTCAAAATTGAGGGAGTCATATGTACATCCAAGGAGTGTTAAGTTAAATTCAAACTGAGTTAAATGTACACTAGAGCTGAACGATTAATCGTAAAAAAGATTGCGATCTCAATTCGACCCCCTAGACGATCCTAATCTAGCATTTATACGATTCTGCCAATCATATTTTCAAGTTCAGGAGAGAAGCATAAACGCGGCTGCACAAGTCTTTACGTTGTTTTACACACAATGCTCAGCAACGTGTACACCTCCAAATGCTGTTGAAAGACTCACATATATAATTCACCCCAAAAATATCATTTCTGTCTGCATGTAATAATGTATTCGCAGCCGCAAAAACTCACGTGACGTGAGCTGACTTTGAGCTGTTACCACAGAGAGGGCGGGTGCGCGCCTGTGAATGATGCCTACCTTAGTGAACAGAACTTAATGCATAAGCTATGAATAACAGGTAATAAAGTTGTAAATAACATTCAGTTTGTGGGGAGTATGAGCCGCACAAGCACAGTGAAAATGAAACCGAAAGCATGCACATTATTCAAATGATCATATCGCATTAGAGTTATGATTACGACAAGCATATAATATGTTTTTCTTTCATAGCGAACACAGAGTGTTGTGCATGACAATAAATGTTTAACAGTGTCAGAATATAAAACATAACATAATAATTCAACATCAGAATTATGTATACTTGTATTCTAAAATAACAATAATTATAGGCTACTCATATTAACCTTTAATTTAAGCACTCTGTTAGACCATGCGCTGGGGCGCAGAGTGTATTTTTCAATCCATAAAATAGCAAAAGTGGCTTTGGACACAACCTTAATGAATTTGAGCCATGCGCTTTAGACTTTGCGCATAGATCGCTAAAATAGAGCCCTTGATTATCAACAAAGTGTGTTTATTCACAATTTTAGTCTGGTGAACTTTTGCCTCAAAACCTTTAAAATCACTTTTACACATTTATTATTAAATTAGACCCACTTGAAAAAAAATACAGAAAAATTGAATTAAATTGAGAATCCTTGACAGACAGAGAGGCTGCATCCAAAATTGCATACTTAAGTTACTGTTGGAATAAGTATATTCTAGTATAAATATGAGTAGTATGAATGGAATTTGAATGTTCTCTCTTTTTTTTTTACATGACCTTCATGCGTCAGTTGCATCGATTTACTTCAATTCTAAATTGTCCTGTGTGCCTCTCTAATAGATGTGCACATGTCACTGATTGTAGTAGGTAATCCAGGATTTTTCACCCACTGTTTATTGCATACTATGAATTTAAACATGCACTAAAAAAAATTTTTAGGCCAAAGAAATAAGATTCAAGTATTCAAATTACATTCAAATTTTCCATCCATTTAGATTACAAATAATTAATTTAAACAAACTGCTAAAATGTGTGCAATATGCATTTAATAGTTAAATCTAGATGAAATAAGTTAGATTATGATTTATGTAAACTGGTTCTAAATGAATAAGAAACAGGATTTACATTACTGCTCTTTTACAAATTCCTTATATGTAGAATCAAGTGTATTTGTCAAATACCATACACTAAACACTACTTGGCTCACTACTTTTGCATGTACTATATATTAGGGAAATATGCGATTTCAGATGCACTGAGAGTGTTTGGGAAACAGAAGTAGAGAATGATTATTACCTCCAACATTGTACCCGAGGCAGGAGTTCTGGTCGCAGTAGCCGGGCGGTCCAGCAGGACCAGGACTGCCTGGGGTGCCTGGACGACCTTGGGTGCCTTGAATTCCAGGTCTCCCTGGTGGACCCTGACTTCCTGTTCGCCCTTCTCCAGCAGGCCCTGAATGGGATATGATGTTGGCCGTTAATACTGTATCTACACAATGAAAGCAGCTGAACTCCACACCCACAGCGGGTCTGGATCTCTTCCTCACAAAATACAAGTTTCAGCTTTAGCCAGTGCACATCCTTCTCACATGTCGCTAGCTCATACAGCTGTGTTGCTTCAATGAATCTCATTTGTGAAGAGTATTGATCAAAGCGCAATTAACAGCGAGCGACGCTGACATTTTTCAAAATCTACCGACAAGCTGCACTGCTAAAAATCGATATGAAAACATTTCTCCCTGATCCAAATATTGTTTCAATATCTGCTTGATATTCTAGAGAGGAATCAAAGGAACCCAAAACAGATCAAGATGTGTGCAGAGGTTATTAAAAAAAGTTGCAAGCTTGTGTTTTCTTTGACAGGGTACTTTTAATAATGGAAACTCCTGCTGTCTGAGCAATATGAAGATACCGAGCTTTATTTTTCAGTTTATTTTTTACTACTAACTCGAGAACACAGAAATGATTTATTTGGACTAAAGTGTCACATTTCAACAGGCTTTCACCTGGAGATCCTGGAGGACCACGAGGGCCTTGTGTCCCCACACCTGGACTGCCCTTCTCTCCCCTTTCTCCTGGAAGACCTGGAAAAAAATACAAAAAAACAGAGAGCTGTTAGAACATGTAAACCCTTCTGAAGAAGCTGTAGCCTTCTGTCCATGTGATTTAACCTGTTCCACACCACTAGAATAGAAATAAAAGATCTGTCTGGTGTGTTAAGAGGACACTCTGCAAGTTGTTCATTTGTTTATTCCTTCGTTCGTTCTTTTGTTTCATCCATCCATCCAACCATCCATCCATCCATCCATCCGGTTGTTTTTTTCCTTATGCATCTATCCATTCATTACTCAATCTAAAGCATGTATCCAACTATCTAACTAATTTACATTAGTCCATCTTCCATCTATAGTACTATACATCCATCTACATATCCATTCAGCACATCAATCCATTAATAATATACATCCATTCATAGAATCAGTTTACATATCTGCAGTATATAATATCTTGCCATCTATTCATGGCATCCGTCAGTCTGTATTATCCATCTGTCTACAAAGCAGGCACACAACATCATAAGACGATGTATTATTAGGTTAGATTTAGGTCATGACATCAGGTGACAAAAATTCAATGTCTAGCCAGCGTCTAAGAAATACGTTATTTTGACGTCCAATAATGACGTCAAATTATGTTGATTTTTGGTTGATTTTAGGTTGTGTCGGAAAGTGACAAAATCCAATGTCCGATAGATGTCATAGTGGTAGCGTACACACAACATCAAGGTGTAATATGATTAGACGTTGATATTTGGTTGATTTTAGGTTGGACGTTGGACATTGGTGTCAGCCTGATGCTGGGTTCTGATGTCAACTGGATTTTCATTTCCAAACAAAATCCAACATCCCCACGATGTTGGAGTACAATGTCAATATGACATCAGGTTGACGTCTTGTGCCTGCAGGGTATCCATCTGTCTACTTTATCCATGCATCCATCCATCAGTCTATAAATATGAATTCAATACAACTGAAAAACAGCAATCCAAGTGGTCCAGTTGATCAAATTAACCTCTACTGGAAGACAGAAAAAAATAACAATGAAATAGACAAAACCTCTAAAACAGCTATGTTTTTGGTCATAGTTGCATCTTTCGGTTGGAGTGCTGTGAATGTAAGCAGCTTTTTGCCTTGCGGGCTTCACCTTTCATCACCTCTGAACAAAACTGGCAACCTTAAAGAGAACTACTGAATGTGTGTCCTCATTACAGGCTCTATGTTAACACAAACAGGCAAATATCCCTCATTAGCAGATCTGTTTTGCCCTGAGTGCATCATATCCATGCTCCTGTTTGATATCTGAATGCTTGAGTGCGCAGACCCAAGAGAAAAAGCAGTAATGATGGTGAAACAGCTCATGCTAAAACCTCAGGCTATGTGTCAGATCTGTCCTAATTGAGAACTGGAGACTAAAGCACTGTGGACACTCAATCATGATAAAGACCCCTGTTTAGAGTGGCTCTTGGCAGGAGCAACGTGTAGATCCAATCCAGACTGTGTGCAGTCTTAGTTATGGGAGAAAAAAGTTGTGTATTTTTAGATTTTGGTTTATATTGTGGTTGCTTAAGAGGTTGTCAACGTCTATTCAACAGTTGCATACTAAAGCAGATTAAAGTATTCATAATGCTTTGTGGCATCTTTGAAGTAGTTGTTCTTGGCTTACCAACATGAACCATGAAAAAAACTTAGGAGCAGTAGCAGCATATTGTTTATGATAATGGCTGCTATAGGGGTTAGCCAGGGCTGTCAGCCAAGATGTTGACAAAATTAATCACTGGGCCTCTGAGAAATGGGACTTAATCTGCAATAGACTGGGTGACAGAGGTCATGCTAATGCTCCATATTATTATAGATTCAAGACCACGGCTTAACCTTAAGCTGCAGGGCAACATTACTCTTGAGGACCATCGACTAATCATCCTCCATACTACTCCTTCTAGATTTAAAAATATTCCAGTAAACCCCTGTGCAGTTTGCTTCCGCTTCTAATTCCTCCTTGACATGACAATTTTGCATAATTTCCAAAGGTTTAAAAATTCATCTACTATTGTCCATAATTATTTCCTCAAAACTTTCAACTGTCATCAATTTTAAAACAATTATGTGCATGGTTACTTTATAAAAAACCTTTACCTCTCTCTCCTGGGCGGCCATTTTGCCCACTGGCTCCAGGGAATCCTGGTCTGCCAGGAGGACCTTGCTCTCCCTGTGGCCCCTGAAGTCCTGGCCGACCGGGCTCACCTGGTGGACCTGGTACTGTTCGTACTGAAACTGACTGACTGGGAATCTGGTTTAGGATAGAGTTGTAGCGAGACAAGTGACCTGAGGAGGACAAAGTAAAGAGGAATCACTTGGTATGTCAACAGGGGTTGAATGATTTCCTGTGAAACATTAGGTAAATGAGGAACAATGTTATGCAAAATACTAGATTAAAATACATGGTCAACTCACTCTGAATAAGCTGTTCACAAACTTGTCGAGCTATGGCACGAACAGCGGCGTGTGACTGCATGTCACCCTTCAGAAACAAACAGCATGGAATTAAAGTTTTCATTTAGGTTAAACTCACAATTATTTTAAGCCATTGGCATATGGAGAACCACACATGCACACAACAAAAAAATCATTTTTCATTCATTCACATTCATTCATTCATTTTCCTTCGGCTTAGTCCCTTTATTCATCAGGTGTCACCACAGCGGAATGAACCACTAATTTATACAGCATATGTTTTACACAGCGGATTCCCTTCCAGCTGCAACCCAGTACTGGAAAACACCCATACACACTCATATACTACGGACGATTTAGTTTATTCAATTCACCTATCGGGCATGTCTTTCGACTGTGGGAGAAAACCCACGCGAACACTGGGAAAACATTCAAACTACACACAGAAATGCCAACTGACCCAGCCGGGACTCAAACCAGTGCTAACTACAGAGCCACCATGTCACCCCCAAAATGAAAACATACAGTGCAAAATGTCTAACTTTCAGATCTCTAGTTTTTTTTTCAGTAAGTACATTATGGTGTATTCTATTTCATCTAAGCTGAAGAGAGCATGAAAGAATAGAGCTGCAAAATCTGAGACAATCATTAAAAAGGATATTCTGTTTTCTCTCAAAATCTAAATAGTTTCCTCAGGACGAGCCTTAGAGCTTTTAGATTTTTCCTTTAAAATTCAGACTAGGATATATATTTTTCAAGTTTCCTTAAAACAATATGCCTTCAATCCAACAAATACAGTAAACTATTTTAATGTTATTTTAATCTGCAACAGTCCCTGCTGCCAGCAGATGATGTAAACTGAATATTGGCATTTACATGTGTTCAGGCCACAAACATGTGATGAATGAGGCAGATTGGACATTGCATGATTGGATTACCATAACTTCCTGTTTTATGGCTTTTTTTAGCTTGCTTATTCAATTATCTAGTGTTGCTAGCCTATTTAGGGTGCTTTCACAATTGGTTCAACTGCCTGGACCATACCCAAGTTCGATTGTCCCCCCTTGCCACCTTCTCGGTTCTTTTTTCTTTCTATACCCCGGTACGCTTGCATCACTGAGCTGCTATTGAGTGTACGGCTGTTGCTAGGTGATGGACACAAAAGCAAAGCGCCAAAATGGAAAGACGTCCGAACATCATAGTCGATCTGCTTTTATTGAATATTTTGGTTTTGGACATACAGAGATCGACTCGTGCCTATCTGCAGCAAAAATATTACAAAAGTTTAGAACATCACACAGTGTCTGCAGAAGCTGTTTTTGGAGGAGACAAGCAGACATTATCACTGTGTTTGCCCTGGCTCAGTCCCGCTTGTCACCAAGCTACAGTACGTGATAAACACACACACACACAAACACACACACACACACACACACACACACACACACACACACTCACTCACTCACTCAC
>CAIGQZ010033112.1:2479825-2492792 GCA_903798205.1 Danio tinwini
ACACACACACACACACACACACACACACACACACACACACACAAATGAACGTTATGAAAATGATAGTTTGTTGTACAGTTGACGGTTTAGTTCAGCTATTTGGTACGATTGCATTCATACCAGAAGTAAATCAGACCAGAGTTTGCGTAAACCGAACCCCAGACCACCTCTTTCAAATGGACTCAGGTACAGTTCGTGGGTGCGCATCCAAGTTCAGAAGACACGTTCACAAGCTAAACATACCATACTCTGACGTCAAATGAACCTGGCTTCGACCAAAATTGCTAGTGTGAAAGCACTAAGTAATAGATTGATTTTTTTTGTCCTGAAACAGGGATTAAAATTGTTACAATGTTGCACTTTGTTCTTAGTGCGGCTCGCTTTCACATGGCAAAGTTTCTAAACGGACCAAAATAGCTAAACCAAGTCACGTGTAAGTAAACTCTCGTCACATGCATCCTTATTTTAATTTATGACGATGAGCAATAATACATTACAAGTGAAAAGCTGTGCTTTAGTTTTGAATGGTGACACCCACAGACATTGTCAGCAAATATAAATCAAAGGGAAGACTTTGTCATACAGAGCTGTTAGTTAGAATTATGCACTTTAGGCTTTACATTATATAAAGAAATAACAGATAAACCAAGACTGCTGTTCAGTCAATTTTCCTAACTGATAAACAGCTCTCGTCAATCGTTCAGCTTTTACTTTCGTATTTGACATGAAATGCACATTTAGTGGTAGGAATGATGACATCCCACCCTAATCATCATTCAGGTGATCTCGGACCGATTGTTTTGGAGCGGATTCCAACGCAAGTGCTTGTTTCACAAATGCCAAATGAGTCACACTATCGGGGGAAACACGACAGGTTCCGAAACAAAAGTCTTAGTGTAAAAGCACCCTTAGTTTCTAATATGTTGCAAGCATACAGTATATACTGAGAAAAAAAAAAACCTCTCTGTTGCACGCTGGTGGCACTAAGATTATAATAGTATATTGGCATAGATGTCTTCAGGTATGGACTTCACAAAAATGTTGTACCATTGTACCAAACTCATATCAGATGTATTCTTGTTTTGCTACTTTGACGCATATCCAACCATACAGTTTTCAAGCATGTTTAACCCTGTTTTAGGTATTAAAAAAAACTGATAATAATAATTGTAATTATAATAAAAAGTATAATTTGTTATGATAATAATAAGTACCATTTGTGCTATTTATGCCTGTCTAAATGTAATAATACTATAGTTTGGACCATACTGTTCTGTGTGGTAATGCATTTTCCAACCCACTAGCACCAGTATTAACACCTAAAAAGCAAAATAAAGCCTGGATTAAGACCACAAGCTGCTGTGACAAAAATCCCCAAACAATATGCTTTAGCTGCTTTACATGGAGACTATATTAGCCTCCACAACGTGGGTGTTTAATTCGCCCAATTTAACACTCTCTATATGCCCTTTGTATGGCAGCCGGTACCACAGCAGTAGATAAATCAGAACAAAAGAATAAAAAACACAAATATACCGGTGCGTGGAAGCTCTGGGCCGAGTCTCACTGTGAGGCTTGATAGATAGCTTTAACTCTACACGTACTACTCTTAACGCTCCTGCAGTGATTGAATTAAAAGCGCCAACCATGTAGAGAGAATGCAATAAAGAGAAAGAGCTATAATTCAGTGCTGCCGCTGTGTTTTTGATCAAGAGCTTTGTCAGCGAGCTTCTTAATCCTGTTGCTGATAAACCATAATTATGTCCGCCACTGAGTGCCATGTGCCACCACCCCAATTTAAACTCCTGCACAGTTTACATGCAGATTGGAAACTCACTCTCTCTCCTCGTTCGCCTTTAGTCCCGGCAGGCCCCTGCAAAGAGAGGAAAAAAAAGTGAAGACAAACATTTCAGAATTCAATGAGTCACTGATCTGAGCAGAAAATGACACATAAGAAACACAAAGACAGTAATATGTGTTTGGAGAGGGAGATTTGAATGTAAAAGTGGACCAAATTGATCACGGATGAAATGCATGAGCCAAATGCATAAAATGGATGCGCCGCTGACCTAATGTGTTGGAAATCAGA
The DNA here is from genome assembly GCA_903798205.1 of Danio tinwini. Lineage (NCBI taxonomy): Eukaryota > Metazoa > Chordata > Actinopteri > Cypriniformes > Danionidae > Danio > Danio tinwini. Next base: position 2,481,915 of record CAIGQZ010033112.1, read on the forward strand.
CCGGGATTTGTGGCCAGAGCGCCGTGGCTGCTAAACAATTCTGATATCATAACATCTGGGGTAAAAAAAAATGAGATGTAACCCGGAGAAGGACTTGTTGGGATAGATTTCGTGGATTTTGTTGTTGCGCCAGAATGTGTGAGAATATGATCATAGCTTATTCAAAAGTACTGAAAGTAATTTCACACATACGATCGAGAGGTTATGGCTCTATGTCTTGATTGTAGTAGAATTAACAAAGCCCTGCTCTTCAATAACCGGGTCATAACTGATCATAAAGCTGTCAACTTACTGACAATCTCTCTTCCAGGGCTTATAAAGAGAAAGGTGTACATGCTGGAAATCAGCGTTGAGAGGCAACGGAGCTCTGCAGATGTTCAACACAACTGCGCTGAAGCATATGGTTCTACTTTACTAATCTATGAGAACAAACGCACAGAGTTACAGTGATCCAACTTAAATACAGGTGTCACTCAGCAGGAAACTAATAGAGACTGACGTTAATTCAGTCCACTGAATCCCTATGTGCTTCTAAACATACATGAGAAACAAACATTTCAGCTCTGAAACTCAACAGCTGAAGTTTCTCAGTTTGTAGGTCTCTCTGAATATTCAAACTTTATAAAACGTTTTTACTTGCAGTACATCACAATTTTGTCAGTTGCCTGTATGCTCGGCCACACCGGCAAAATTCAGATGTAATGTACTCATACTGTCTATTTATGCTGTCTACCACAGAAATTAGGGATTTGGTATGGATTATATCTTTGAACAGAAATAATGTTCAAGGATCAAAATTGCTGTTAATTCAGGATTGCTTCCTACTTGGCAAAAATCACACACACTTATGAGTACTATTAAATAAGATATTAGTCTTATATTTCATCTGTTTGACCAGATTAAATAAAAAAAACAAACAAGAATATTGTCATGATTCTTGCTCAGTTTGGCCAACCACAAACACCTTTTGTTCATCAGAGAGTTTTTTCCTTCTCTTCTGTTTGATTTAAATGCTTTTAAATATCCCCTCAGTCTAGCCAATTAGTCTAAACCCGGAGTCATGGTAGCAAGGGCGTTAACCCTAACCCTAACCTACAGTAACCTAACCCTAACCCTATTGGACCTAATCCAGTATGTCACCATGCTACAGACTGCAGCAAGGACATCTTGACACAATTGAAATGTATTTCATGTGAAAATGAGAGCATGGTAGATGTAGTTCTTTTAAATTCCATTTGTCTGCTGAATGAGATTGCTTTTTCAGCATTTAAATAGTCTGGTTTAGTGTTTGCTGTATACTAGTCCTCTACCATTTAAGAGTAATTATTAATTTCTCCACCTCCGTCAGCTCCACATGTCTAAATTTACTACAGTATGTTTGTTTATACCTAGAAAGGCCTAGAACTGAACTAGAAATTGAATTAAATTCAATCAGAATTAATCTAAAATCGACAACCAAACATGCTGATGATGCGTGACTTTTTCATTGGTATATTCATTATCAGGCAACTGAGGAGCCAGAGGACAATGTGCTTTATTTCATGTCTTTAAACTGTGTTTTCAATTCTAGTCTCCCTTCTTTTTTTTAGCTTTGGGTGGTCTCAGTACCTCAGTGAGAATACTGCTGGAATCTAACATTCAAGATAGTAACTCAGAGCCAGGACAGTCTGCCAGAATTGATGCTCCTAATATTATAGAACTCTTAAAATCACATTAATAGAATGGAGCTGGACATTCTTCTTGCATGGAGAGACACAGACTTAAATATCAGTACACTAGAAACCTGATCCAAAGATCAGTATTCTGCAGCATTCTGGTTGGATTGTTTATCAAAACCGTAATGCAATACCCACAGGTGGCCCTTGATCCCCCAATTGCCCTGGTGGGCCATTTGATCCAGGAGCCCCAGGAGCCCCAGGGCTACCCTATAATGAGATGTTTAGAGAACAAAAAGTCATGAACAAGTCTCAGGGAAAAAAAAATAAATATACTGTGATTTTATCATGTTACACACCATTGGTCCTGGTGGGCCCTGTCGTCCTTGGGGTCCATCTTTACCAGGTAGTCCCTAAAAGGAAGATTTTCTCATGATTACAATGTATCATTTAAAATAAATAAAAAAATAAAAAAATCTGTAGACATGAACAGTAAAACCCGGAGGCCCAATTTAACAGGAATTTCTCATAAATAAATAAATAAATAAAGATAACATTGTAAGTGGTCCTGTTTACACTTGGCATAAAGATGCATTTTTGTTCGTCCCCAATCCCAAATAAATGTCAAATGTAAACTGGGTAAAAACATTTTGAGCTTGTCCACTTTTTGATCCTTTCCAGAGGTCAAAAATGCAATGCATCTGATTGTTTTTAGTGTGTAAACATACATTAGTAAAGTGCTTTTAAACAGCCGCTTACCCTCTGCCTAGTGACAAAATTCCTATTTCATTACAGCATGTGTTGTTGATGTAGGATTTAAACTTTAGCATCTGAAATTGTACATTTATTTTAAAGGCAAAAAATATATATTTTTTTTCAATCGCCAAACCCAATTGTAATACAAACGTACAACGTTTTGCACAGTTTAGCAGCTATCAGAACAGAAAGACAAGCTTTCACTTTCTGTATATTTATTTTCCGTTGTCTCCTTCCATGTTTACACATCTTTTTTCAGATTGCATGAATGAGATTAAAACATAGAGAAATAACAATTTTCTTTGTGTTTGAATGGTGGTAAAACTAAAGTTACTGATACTTGACTGCCCTGTTTTGGAAATCCAGAGTGTAGCAGATAACCTTTGAGTTGTTTTTAATGCAAATCTATATTTTGATTCTTAAATAGTCCCTAAACCCCCCTTTTTCAGTTCAAGTCTACCTCAGAGTTTTTTTACTGCTACATAATTTTAAAATGCAAAATAATAATTTAATTCAACTCACCTTTATTTCTTTAGCGCTTTAACAATGTAGATTGTGTCAAAGCAGCTTCACATAGAAGATTATAGTAAATTGAAACAGTGTCAGTTCAGTTTTCAGTGTTTAAGTTCAGTTCAGTTTAGCTCAGTTCAGTGTGGTTTAATTATCACTACTGAGTCTATTCTTTTAAAATTAAGTTTTTGCCCTGTTACATATTATTATATTATTCATAAATTTATAGAACATAAACATAATTTTTGGTAACACTTTATTTCAATGGTCCATTTTAGTATTAGTAGACTGTCTGCTTAATATCTGTTGATAGTGCTGCTAAACACATTTAACTGACTAGAAGAAACTTTGCAAGTACATGTCAACTTACACTAACCCTAACCCCAACCCTAACCCCAACCTAACAGTCTACTTAATCTAATCTAATCTAATCTAATCTAATCTAATCTAATCTAATCTAATCTAATCTAATCTAATCTAATCTAATCTAATCTAATCTAAGAGAATTATGTATTTATGTATGATTTGTAATACAATTGTGTCCGTTAATACAAGCAAGATATATGAACAGTTAATTTTACCTGCTTAAAGAAAACAGTCTTTTTGAATGTTTTAAACAACACTCGAATACATGCACAGAAGACAACTTGAGCATTTAGAGCAAATAAACTAATGTAAATATTATCCCACTTGTTTTTTAAAGCGTTGTCGAGAGAGTTCTATGAATGGTCATAGTCCTCACCCACTCAACAGTAAGGGCTGCGATTGGCTCTAAAACTGTAAGCACTGTTCACCGATGAGTGACGCGGGAAGAACAGCCGTGATTACAGTCTATATGCGCATAATGTGCGGTTATCACAGGTAATCCGTAATAGACGCAGTGAAGAAAACTCGTAGTACAGACATGCTAGTGTCTGAATTCACAAGTATCGCTTTAACAGCCGAGAGGAGAGGAAAAGTTACCTCAAAAACAGGCCAGCGGGTCAAATGTCTAAAGTGAAAGAGGCAGAGATGGAGTTTTACCAGCTTTCATTTTTCCTGGTAGTTAACTAGCCTGCTGTACCTTCGTCATGTCAGTAAAAGACTGTCCAGCAAACCCACAAGCAGTGAATTGTACACAATTATCTCCTTTTGAAGTAGCTGGAGCATTTCATTTTCTCGCCCTCGCCTCCTTCACCATAGTATTCTACCGCGACTTAATGCATAGGAGATAAATGACGTAAGTATGTAATAACCGGTTATGATTATTACTGAACTGATACCGAATTGTCTGCATCTGCATCATGGTGCATCAAAGAAACAATTAATTGTGACACCCTTAGTATATAGTAGTCAACATTTGAAGTCGATCAAAAAAAAGAAAAGAATGAGTGTTGCTGAATAGTTTTAGGTCAACTTTGATGAAAGTTTTTGATCTGTTTTTTGAATGAATGACTCCAAAAGACAAGCTTAAAAAAAAACAAAAAACAGTTTGAATCAGCCTGACGACATTTACTGAATCAGTGATTCAGTGACTCCTCAAATGAACAGCATGTGTTCAACTCTGGCTGACCTCTATACATTGGCGGCCTGAATCTCTTTTGGAACAGTTCAATAGCCAACAATCTCAATGCAAAAGTTTAGATTCACAAATGCTAACAGCAAAGTAACAACAGAACAGGTGGAAATGTGTTTCAATTTGACTTCACCTTGAATCGCAGTACGATTTTACTGTATAACACCGGGATGCACATAAAGTATCTCAGTAGGGGACAACAGCTTAACTGTCACATCTGTCTACACAAACTATATAATATGGTTTTGGCTGCTTCTTTTCAGACGGCGTATGTGTTCTTTCACTGAACATGCCTCATTGCTCTAAACATAGGACTCATTTTTGGGAAACAATCCAGTTAAGAGAAGGGAAAAACAATGTAAAACTTAAAACGCCTCAAGTGTGGCATACTTTCGGAGTACCACACTTCAAGAACGCAAAGCCTCAGAATGGTTCTGATGCACGCAACATATGCACTTCCATGTAAGTGTTTAAGGTCACAAAAGTTTCCTCTCTGTTTTTGTGTGTTAGGGTGAATAAGAACCACACTCCAGAAGGAGTCATGTTGGAAGCACGCTATAAACACCTTTATGCTTTGTGCTCATTTCCAGTGAGGCCAGACACACTATTATTCATAGCATCAATGACATGCCAGAACCAGAAATATAGCACTGAAGCATTTACGTCACACATTTAGATGATCTTGCATGGCTTTCTCTCATAGCCTAGCTATCTGATTTAGGAAAACACATTTACATTTTGCCACATAAAGTAAATGTGGCTCTGCTAAACGTTATATGTAAATTTAACAATGCTACATTGACTAAAGCATCAGAAGCATTGAATTGCATATACAGGTCACGTTTTTTTAGATGCTAGTATCAGTAAGTTAGTCTTAAAGTTGGATATTAAGGTTAGCATATGATCTTCGAACGGCAGGAGAGGGACTGTGTCCAGGGGAGGGCCATGCCTCCTAAAATCGCGAATGCGTGCATCGCGCCATGACAGCAGACAACCCACTAGTTCATGTCATTCGTCAGTTAGAAATGTAGTTAGTGTTTGGCCGGCGGCGTGCAGGAATTACACTCATTACTAAGTCACACTTACATGCTATTTCAGAGCGAATATTCAGAGTATAGCATGGTAAACACTATAGGGAGGCTGTCATTGTTCAAAAATGAACCAATGTGAATATAAAAGCTAATTCACCTCAGTAAAGCAGGCTAGGTAGAATAGCGCTACTCACTTCTCTTTTGTTGTTAAACTAAATAAAAAAATCTACATTATTGATGCTGTAAAAGGTCCCTTATGAAACTGAAAACACATCAATCTTTCACCGGGAGATTTCAGTGGCTGAACAACACTTCTGTGCAGATAACCCATTCATAACAACACAATCTACATCAGCTATGTGTGACTAAAATAGTTTTAAAAACAGAACAGTACCTGTCTAACAGAAATACTTCAGCCATGGTGTCATCCTTCCTCCAGCATGCAAAAGTAACTCCAATATTGATTCAGGATTTTAAAAAGTTTCAATTCAGCATTTAATCTTACCACAACTGTGACCGTCTCATGTGCACATGAACCTGCGGTGTGCATACAGGCGCTAATGGCGGATCTGCATGAACATAGATGCGTAGTAACCCAAATCTACATTTGTTGACATACAGTTTGTGCTACTTATCGGAATGATGGGAGATGTCGGCCTGACAATATTTAATTGGATAAACATTTTTTATTTTTATGCCTTACTCAGAATAAAAAAATACGTATAATTACATTTAGATCATTTACTTTAATCAGTACTATAGGACTGTGAAGAGACTTTTAACCAGCACAACAAAAAAATGTTTCTGAAGACAATCACCTTCTGCACCTTTAAATATCTAGAAACCTGTGTGCTCCAAAACAGTGGCACAATTCACCTTTAGAATGTATAAACATCCAAAAGCTTGCATTTTGTCATTTCTGCCTAAATCAGGGGTGTCCAATCTCAGTCCTGAAGGGCCGGTGTCCTGGAGAGTTTAGCTCCAACTTGCTTCAACACACCTGTCAGCAAGTTTCTAGTGTATCTAGTAAGAGCTTGATTAGCTGGTTCAGGTGTGATTGATTAGGGGTAGAGCTAAACTCTCCAGGACATCGGCCCTCCAGGACCGAGTTTGGACATCTCTGGCTTAAATGAATCAAAAACTTTTTTTGATGTCATCTCATACTTCAGTTTCTCATTCAATCTTCTGACCAATCAAATTCTCTATAGTACAGTATCTAATATGGCCCGCCCCTTTTAAGACGCCTCTCATCTTTCATTTGATCTCTCACTGGCAGTACTTGGATTGGCAGTACTTGGAAACGCTATTGGCTGTTTTTTGCAGTGAGGTTTGTGGCTGGTGAGGCTCTTTCAGGGTCATATTTACAAATATATGCACTCCATATATTTGCCAACTACCAATTGTGTTTCATATATCAGCATTCTTTCTATACACATGGCAGGTACATATTGGGCCAAGGAAGAATGTAAAATGTATAATAAATCAATATGCCTCCAAAACACCAAGGTGGATGCTAGAGACAGCCTATAACAAGCGACACAGCCCTCTTCATTGCGGCAGAGCTACTGCCTTCCTCAACTCATGTCTTTTCAGTGTGGCTTTATGTCAGATCCTAACACTAAATAAGTGATAGACATATGTGAAACACATCACCTGTCATATGCAAAGTGAGGACATACAATAAAAAATGTCTACAATGTATAAAAACATTGTAATAAAGCATTACATTGGTAGCATACACCGAGTGAGCAAAAGGCACAAGCTCAAACCAGTTTGCAAGGGATTGCGCAATCTGACGAGAGGCACAGCTTAGTGCTGCCTCGCTTCGCTTCCTACGCTGTAATTGAACAGGAAACACACAAAATATTGCTATTTTGATCATAAAAAGAATTGAAATCATTTGAATCATACAGAAATTGGCACAGATCAGTGGACAAATATTTATTGTATCATTAGTATACATCTCATGATGGCAGGTGAGGTTATGGCCTTCATGTTTCAGTTTAGATTACGATAACTTTAAATTAAAAATGAACATGTCAAAGCACTTCACATGACCTTTAATAATAATTATTATTTTTTTTTTTTTACAGAAACGTGAGCTACATAGCTTATTGGGGTAACACTTTACAATAAAGTTCATTAGTTAATGCATTTACTAACATGAACTAATTATGAACAAAAACTTGTACAGCATTTATTAATCCTAATTGAACATTTACTAATGCATTATTAATATCCAAGTCCATGCTTGTTAACATTAATTAATGCACCGTGAGTTAACATGAACGAACAATGAACAACTGCATTTTCATTAACTAACGTTAACTAACATGAACGAATACTGTAGTAAATGTATTGTTCATTGTTAGTCCATGTTAGTAAATGCATTAATTAACATTAACTAATGAACCTTATTGTGAAGTGTGACCCTTATTGGGAATACAAATCATTTTATATATACTGTAGGCTATAGAGGCTTTGTATTTCACTCGTATTTCTGTAAGACAATCTTCATGTATAGGCTGTCATTATAGGTTAAATTAAACATGTATTTTTTTGTCGTACAGATATGTGCAAGACAACGTTCAAAACTGTAAAGGTTTGGTTTGTGTATAACCTTCTCTCCTAAAAACAAAACACTGCGGCTTTCTAAATGAATGAATATTTTCCCTCTCAGTTCAAATAAATAGGCTACTACAGGTTGGTGATGCATCTATGCAGCTAATGCTGCAGTCATTTGACTCAATCTAATTTTATAATTCAACAGTTAATGACTGATCAAAAATAAAATAAAAAAAAGGAAAAGAAAATGAAACAAACATGCATTTACATCTGTACTTTTCATAATAAGATAGCTATTCATTAAGAAAAAATAATAAATAAATAAAACATATGAAGTGACTAAGTGTAAACAGCCCCTTGAAATAGATAAACAAGTTTAAATGTATGAACAGATGATATGCTGCTTTCACCTCAACATGGCAAACTATTAGATGAGGATCGTGATCAAAATAAAGGCAGTAGTGATACACAATTTGTGCAGGAAGCAATCATAAGTCTACAACTGTATATTGAAGTGCAAACATTGTGAGATTTTATTTTTTTTATTATTTTTAATTAGTTTTTAATTAAATTATTATAAATTTTTTGATGATTTTGACAAAACGACACTGCAATATGGTACTACAATATTTAAATATTATACATTGTTTATTACTGACCCCAAAAACTATTGAATATTAGTAAATTGAATGTATAATTAAAATATATTTAAAATAATGAGAGGAGGAGGTCTACTTAATATGATTAAAGCATCCTTTAAGGCATTACCAAATGAACAAAAGAAACAATTCTAGCATTTTCATTTGCATTTTCCGATATAACAACTCACCCTAATTAGATTCCCGAAATTTAATCAAACTCCAACAGTTGTTGTTTTTTTTTTCCCATGTGTATTTCAGAGACAGATAAATGTTCATTAATACCACCAGCAAAATCATAAAAAAATATTTTGAGTATTTAATGTATTGCTTAGCCACAGCCAGAACACATACAAATAGACATATTTGTTTATACATTAGCTTGGATGAAATAAAACCCCAGCCGTATGAAATCATTTCTTCATCACTTCATTGTGTGCCACTTACAAATAACACAACCCATTATTTAAATCCTGACTGTAAAAATATTCTTTACAAATGTTCTTTTTAGTGATTATCATTCGAAGGCAAAACATCTGTTTTCATTGTTAAACCGTCACGGTTAGTTACTGTGTATGAAACCACAGCAGATTTATCCTTCAGCATGCTTTAAATCAGCTCGGTAAACAGCAGTGTGGTCTGAACACCTCCATTTGTGCTCCTTGTTTTTTTTTTCTCATTCAAACTGACAGATTTATTGAAACATTTTCATTCAGGCTGCTCATTACTGAACAGAGATGACGAACCAGCCCTCTTTCACCAAGACATTAACTTTTAATTACACTCCACAGCTTTGGGAATAGTAATCGAATAACAGCCTCATGCATATTTTTCATTACAGTTCACAGGCTGAGTCGAGTGTTTCTTTATTCCTTTTTTAGATTCTCCAGTGGTGTTTAATCTGCACAGGCTAACAATACAACTGATCTCTTCTAGAAATGGCGATATTACATTTTAAACACCCCTATCTGTGACATGAAGCATGGAACGCAATTCTATTTTCTGTGAGCGCACACTAAAATCATCTGAAGATTTTGTGCACCGTGTTTATGATTCCGAAATGTCAAGTACAATGCTTTGTTCACAAGTTGCTTCGTTTGGTTTGGAGACGCGACACAAAAGAAATCAATAACGAAAACAAACATGCTGAGTGGCTATTATGATAGTCTAGCAGGACAGATTTGATTAGTTCAGGTTGTGGTGGTATTGACTAGCAGTCCTGTAAATTGAATCTGCGAGACAAGGCCTCCTTCAGAGTAATCAGATCTGTGCAGACACAGAAGGACACATAGGCTTCATTTGATGAGCTGCCCGTGTGGATTGCTATTACAAAGCAGGAATTGAAATGTGTGTTTACTTATTATTACTCACTGAGGCCATAGATGTTAATTAATGTATTTATGAATAAATATATACCTGTAAATGGATATATAATATTTAGATGCATATGTAATATTTAAATGCAAATATAATATTTAAAGTCTACATGAACTAGAAGTTGCTGAGACTTTATTTCAGTATGTTCAGCAGAGTGGCCGGAAGGGGTGCCTGGTCTGTTGGCGATCCGGGGGTGTTACGCCCCATTTACAAGGGGCGTCAGCTTCAATGCTTCCTATTTATTTTGAATAGGTGACATCAGGTTTTGCCAAACTGCATTGTGGATCCGTCTGTGCAGCTTCAGTGGCGTTGATCGCTGCAGAAGTTGGGATTTCTCAACTTTTCGTGCCGACGGAAGCGCCAGCCAATCAGATCGATGTATGCAAATACACCAGCTTAGACAGTAGCCGATTGCTGACTAATTTCATTGGCTGACGCTGCTATGATGATCGCATCAGCCTCACCTTTAGAGACCCTCTGTCAAGTGTTGACGCTGAAGCCCCATGTAAATGGGGTGGTACAGATTGTACCAATCCCAATAGGACTGGAGGAAGGGGTTGAAATTACGGGAGTTTTCCGGGAGAAATGACAAACCGGGAAAAACGGGAATGTTGGCAGGTATGCTGTATATAGTCACTGGTGGGACACTAAGGCACTTGGCCTGCGGTCTTGTGCCAACACACCATATCACACTGCTACTCGTGTGATATTGCTCATATATTGCTCATATATTATATTATGTAATGTTGTGTTGTGTTGTGTTGTGTTGTGTTGTGTTGTGTTGTGTTGTG
>CAIGQZ010033112.1:2495848-2510201 GCA_903798205.1 Danio tinwini
ATATTATATTATATTATATTATATTATATTATATTATATTATATTATGATATATATCCAAATTTCCACAGCATTTCAATAGGTTCACAATAACTTAAACTGTAATCGTCTTTTTTATAAAAGTCCACCCATTGTGTTTAAATTAACCTGCATTTTGATTGGCAAAGACTATAATGTGTAATTTCATGCAATACATTTTTATTTTTATGCCAGCTAATGTGCGCTTAATTTTAAAACACTATAGATCATAATAAGCTGCTCACATTAACAACCTATTTGAGGGATGGACAAACGTCGTTTCACCTGGCCAAGTTTTAGGAACAACAAATAATACCTCGACTTCTAGTAAATCATTTAGTATCAGAAGTGGTTTATACTGTATGAAAGGCAAAGGCCTCTAGATTACGCTTATTTCATCAAAATAAAATATGATCATGCCTTGATTTTTATTAATTTAATTAGGACAGTAAGGTCTGATTTTCTTAGACAATAGTCTTGTCACTTAACAGAAATAATGTACAGTATAGAATATAAAGTCATGGTGCAGTGGGAAAAAATAATATTGTGTATGACTACCATAAGCTTGGAGGACTGCATCCATACATTTCTGCTATGACTCAAATAACTTATTATAAATTCATCTGGAATGGCAAAGAAAGCGTTCTTGCAGGACTCCCAGAGTTTATCAAGATTCTTTGGATTCATCTTCAATGCCTCTCCTTCATCTTACACCAGACATGCTCAATAATGTTCATGTCTGGTGACTGGGCTGGCCAATCCTGGAGCACCTTGACCTTCTTTGTTTTCAGGAACTTTGATGTGGAGGCCGAAGTGTGATAAGGAGCATTATCCTGCTGAAGAATATGGCCTCTCCTGTGGTTTGTAATGTAATGGGCAGCATAAATGTCTTGATACCTCAGGCTGTTGATGCTGCATCCACTCTGCAGATCTCTCACACGCCACATACTGAATGTAACCATAATTTTTCTTCAGCAAGCTTTACTGACTTCTGTGAGAAACATGGGTCCAATATGTTCTGCAGTATTTGTGATGATTGGAATGCAGTTTAACAGAGGATTTATCTGAAAAATCTACCTTCTGCCACTGTTTCAAATGATCAACTAGAAGTCAAGTTTTTATTTGTTGCTCTTACAACTAGGATCTATGACAAAACTTTTGTCAGGTAGTAGTGTATATTTAAAATAGTCAAACAAGCTTGGAATGGTTCCTACACAAACAAGATACCCACCAAAAACACCCTTTTAAATATCTACCACCAACATGACCATTTCAGCAATTATTACTACTCTTAAAATAGATTTTTTTTCTTTTTTGATGGTAACCATTTGCATACTATTTTAACCAATTCCACGGTCGAAAAGTCATCTAAAATTTCAGTTCATCTCTGGTAAGATGCACAAATGAGCTCTTTTAGATGAAAACCCAGCCTTCTTCATGTAGACACTACATTTTATCACTTCAGCAACAAATCAAGAAGCTCAACTCCACATAACCCCATATATCTATCTACACCCCACACACACATTCTCTGTCCAAAAGGCTAAAATGGGCTGCGCTTCATCACAAGTGGACTCGTAATTTCTGAAAGCGTGTGTGAGGGCATTGCTAACAGTGTTATATACAGCTCTCAGCACCGGCAGCACAGATTGAGACTGTGGAGAAGATGCGGCACATGATATGGGGGACTGGAAACCAGCAGCCAATGAATATAATTCTCAGGCTGACAGGAAATATTAACTCTGAGTGAGAACTCCGGGTGTCTGTGCTGCAATACTGCAAAACTTCTTTCTTACAGTCAACATAACTCTCAAAGCTCTCAATACCCAATGCTAATAGAAGCAGCTCCTCTGCTTAAAGGAGGATATCCATCTCAAGCCAAAACATCTGTACTGGAGAGCTGAGTGTGAACTCTGTGTGTGTGTGTGTGTTTGTGTGTGTGTGTGTGTGTGTGTGTGTGTGTGTGTGTTTGTTCTTTGACCACTGGAAAAGCCAGGATGTTCTTTTTGTCACCCTGAAGAACTCTAGGGGATTTTTTCCTGAGTGGTTGTCATTGGCTTCACATCAAACAGCCGTTCCTCAACAAATGGAACTGTCACTGTGAATGTTTTAGTGAAGCCTTTTGGTGACACTTTCAGCAGAAATCTGAAAAGCAGCAGTTGGTTGTCGCAGAAAAGGAAGAATTTTAACAGGCTTCTGAAAGAGGCTTTAGAAGCATAAAAGCCTGCTTGAGGCAAAACTATGAATTCCATCCCGCCTGCTCAGAACTGTCTTTGGAGTTTAGGCACACAGCATTAGATTCACCCTCAAATAAGACTTTCAAATGACAATTTTCATGTCGAAATACTTTATTATCATTAATCAGCGATGTGCGGTAAGCAGAAATGAAAAGGTAGTCACTTGTCAAAGTTTGATTTCCTGATTCACAATACTTTTAGGGAAGGTAAGGCCATTTTTGCTTTCGAAAGGTCTCATATGGGTAACCAAGACTGCATTTATTTGATAAAAAAAAAATGTAAAAACAGAAAATGTATGCTATATGTTACCCTGGTCTTATGAAGAAAAGGTATACTTTGGCAATAGCCAAAAATTCATGATGTGATATATAACATACAATATGATATACACATGAAAAAATTATATATAGATTTTTCTTTTATGCCAAAAATGATTAGAATACTAAGTAAAGATTGTGTTCCATGAAGACATTTAGGTAATTCGCTTCCATAAATGTATCAAACCCCAATTACTAATCTACATTGCTTAGAACTTAATTTTGACATTAATTATACACAAATACACAAATATTGCCCTATCCTAACTTAATATACAGTACATCAATAGAAAGCTTTTCTAAAAAATTTTTTTTAAACATTTGCATTTTCAAAAGCAAATATTGGAAAAACCACACTGTGACCACATACCTTGAGTTTGCTTTTACCTTTGAACCATGAAGCACAACACTGTACAAGGTGAGCTACCGAGCAAACTGACTAGTGGTTTTTAATTGGTGTTGTGCAGAGAACTGCACAAAAAAAACAATCTGTTAGTCTTCAATAATATATTTCTGTAAATATTATCAGTGTGAAACTGCACAAATGTTGTTGTGGCATCATACTGCATTAATTTTAAAACTGCAGTCTTAACTTATGTTGAAGTATGTTTTCTCAACAATGTAAGCTGAAGCACATATTTTTCTTTGAGCTTGTGTTGTATAAAGTAGTGCTGTCAAAAGTATCGAGTTCGGTACCAGTCGAGACTGATGTTTAAAAAACATCCATTTCCCACTAACATTTCAGCACTGTTGAGTGTGTCCTTAAACACAGCTGATTTGCCTTTGTGTTCACATGCTTTTAAAGTTGCATCGAGCAATCAGTTGTATGTAAGAATGTGAGCAATGGTGCTGAAATGTTAGCGGGAATTTGACGTTTAAAAAATTTCAGAATCGATTGGTACCAAGGTCGATACTTTTGACTACACTACTATAAAGGCACTAGTGATTCTATTAGGCTGTCGACTGAAAGAAATTGTCTACGTATGTTTGCATGTTCTTTGCAATCCTGTTTCCTTCAATCTAAGATAAGCTGCACACTCACATGTGCGGTTTTATCACTGGCAGCAACACACTCACAGCACTGTGATAATTATAACTGTGTGACGGAGGGGACAGGGTTTGCTAATGAGAGACTGTGTGGGTGTTATGAAGCTGTTGAGAGTGCTGATGAGACAGGCAGATGATATATTTTTCGTACCTGAGGACCTGGCAGACCTATTTCACCCTTCTCTCCTTTCTCTCCCGGAACCCCCTGAGGAGAGAAGAATTGAAAGGGGAAAAAAAGGTAAAATTATTAAAAAGAACAAAACAAACTCTGTTTAATGGCACAGTTGGTGCGTTTCACCACTAGAGGTCACTTATATAAAAAACAAGTAATTAAAGTTGTAGCTTGATGATGGTGTAAAAAAATTATGTGGAATTATGGGAGTTCAGCTTCACAGCCAATGGATATCAGTCCAATGGATCGCAGTTTACTCTGATCCTGTTCATGATTCATTTATGAAAGATTTTTTTTTTATCAAATTTAAATGACAAAGTTTTTATTATAGATTTGTCAGATGTCACTTTAAATGCAAAAGCTCTTTAAAGCAGGATTGATTCTGACTGGCTGTCAAAGATCCTTCGTAAACTTAAAAACAATGGAACTGATTCTTCTATGTAGTTATTTTACTAGTTTTCCACTTTTTTATATTCAAAGCAATTTTTAAAGATGGAGAGGTTAGGGTTCCCCTTCATAGGGAACTCCAACGTGTGTCTGTAAACAGACTTTTGGGAGTACTTTAGACGACCAATCGCTTCTGATGATAAGAAAACGGGCCAATGAAATGCCAATTGAATTGGCGGAGCTGAGCTCCACAGCTGTGGCTGATGAGCTCATCAGGGCTATATAAGCCAGCTGCTGGAGTCAGATCCTCAGAATTGTTGCTTCAGAGCCGATCGCAGCTGAACAACCTTCTAAAACAAGCTGACTTCCAAAGAGAAGAAAGCCTTACCTGCACCAGTGGAGAGAGAGCGTACGAGCGGCGAGCTGGGTTTCTCGTCCTCCGGGCGTGTCGCTGGTGTACTAAAAGAGCAGTTTTCACTAAAAGAGAGTTTTCCTAAGAGAGCACACGGTCGCATAACGCGTCTTTTTAAAGATGTCGTTCCGACCGTGCGTTTCTGGATGTGGTGGTTTCCTCCCCCTGGATGACAGGCACGAGCACTGCATCACATGCTTGGGGATCGAGCATGTGGAGGCGGTGTTCGCGGACAGCTCTTGCCCGCACTGCGCTGGCTTGACTGTTGCGCAACTGAGGTCGCGGCGAGCTCTTGTATTAGGGCAAGCCACCCCTGCTGCTCCCCGCCAAGCGGTTAGCACTCGGGCAGGCCTGAGGGTTACAGTGGGGGCTAATCCGTCGCCTTCGGGCCCGCGGACCCCTCGCTCCTCATCGGTGCGCTCTGTTTCTGCTTCGAGTGCGAGCGTTGGTCCATCCTCCGGGCTGGCCGCGCTCTCATTAGATGATACCGGGGACGTGATGTCCATCACTGCATCGGAGGGCGGGCTAACATGCTCCGATGAAGATCCGGACCCCCTGCCACCCTCCGGGGTTGTCAGTGAGGTTACGGATCTGGAATCGGACATGTTAGCCGTGTTATTCCGGGCTGCTTCGGCCGTGGGACTGGAGATGGCTTGTCCCCCAGAACCGCGGCCGGACCGCTTAGATGGGTGCTACGTGGGGGTGAAAAAGAGGGCGAACCCCTCTAGACCCCCTGTCCCTTTCTTCCCGGAGGTACACAGAGAGCTCACGCAGGCATGGAGGGCACCTTTTTCTGCCCGGTCCTCGTGCGCTCCCGTTCTCACCACCCTTTACGACGGAGCGGCCAGGGGGTATGAGGCGATTCCCCAGGTGGAGCGGGCTATCGCAGTCAATCTTTGTCCGCGGAGCCACTCTACTTGGAGAGGTCCACCTAAACTCCCCTCCAAAGCGTGCAGGTTATCTGAGTCTCTCATGGCCAGAGCCTACACTGCTGCGGGCCAGGCCGCGTCCGCCTTGCATGCTATGGCCACCTATCAACGCTATCAAGCCGAGAAGCTGGTCGAGATGCAGGAGGGTGGTTCTTCCCCAGGCTTAATGCATGAGCTCCGCACGGCAACCGATTACGCTCTCATGACCACCAAATCGGCTGCCCGTGCCCTGGGGAAGACGATGGCCACACTAGTGGTCCAGGAACGCCACCTCTGGCTTAACCTGGCTGATATGGCAGACGTTGACAAAGCTCGCTTTCTTAACGCTCCCATATCCCAGGCTGGCCTGTTCGGCGACACCGTCGGGGAGTTCACCCAGGAATTCTCCGCGGTGAAAGAGCAGTCCAAAGCGATGGGTGAAGTCATCTATCAGCAGGCTCGGAAAACTGCTCCTCCCGCTGCACCATCCGCTGCAGCTGCTCCTCGCCGAGGGCGTCCACCCGCGGCTTCAACATCTGCTTCGCCTCCGCCGCCCGCTCCACCGGCCAAGCGGCAGCGCCGAGCCTCCCGCGGGACCGCGACGCCCCCGCCCCAGGGCGCCGCTAAGTCCGGTAAACGGACCGCGAAGCGTCCCTGAGACGGGCCACCCGGAGAAGAGGGGACCTGCTCTTTCCTCGGTGGGGGGCCGAGGACCATCACAGTCAGTAACAACGACTTTAACACCACCGCTGCTGGCCTCCGGGCCGGCGGCAACCAAATTTTCAATAAAAGAGCAAATTCCTCTCTCTCCGGGTGTGCAAACCCGAGCACTGTCAGTCTGGGACGCCCCGCCTTCCAGCTCGCAGCGCCGGGACCCTTCGCCTCAGGCCTCCAGAGTGCAGCAGAACGGACTCCTTTCTCTCACTCCGGCCTCATCGCGGGATCCAGGGAGGAAGGTAAGAGAGACTCTCTTATTTTCAGCTCTTCCTCGGGACGCTCCGCTTTCCGAGGTGAGCACTCCCTTCCCGAGCTGCCCCTCTGCTGGCACGTCAACGATCTCTCCGATGGTGCCATTAGCGCGCGCTCTGCCAGCTTGGTTAGCGCTGCCCAGCGCGTCGCGGTGGCTCATACGGACGATCAGACTCGGCTATGCGATTCAGTTCGCTACTCGCCCTCCCAAGTTCACAAGAATTCTCTTTACGAGGGTGATCCCCGAGAGAGCCCCTGTCTTGCGAGAGGAGATTGCTGTCCTCCTGGCGAAGGATGCAATCGAGCAGGTCCCTCCAGCCGAGATGAAGTCCGGGCTGTACAGCCCGTATTTCATCGTGCCCAAAAAGAGCGGAGGGTTAAGACCAATCCTAGATCTGCGCAGACTGAACAGACATTTACTCAAAATGCCTTTCAGGATGCTCATGCAGAAACGCTTAATCCAGAGCGTCCGTCCTCGGGATTGGTTTGCAGCTATAGACCTGAAGGACGCATATTTTCACGTCTCCATTCTTCCACGCCACCGTCGATTTCTCCGGTTTGCGTTCGAAGGTCGAGCATGGCAGTACAAAGTCCTCCCCTTCGGGCTCTCTCTGTCTCCGCGGGTTTTCACCAAGCTCGCGGAGGGTGCCCTGGCGCCCCTTCGGCTAGCGGGCATTCGCATACTCAACTATCTCGACGACTGGCTGATTTTAGCCTCCTCTCGCGATCAGCTGATTATGCACAGAGACAAGGTGCTTCGGCATCTCGACCAGTTGGGGCTTCAGGTCAACCGAGAAAAGAGCAAACTTTGCCCAGTGCAGAGGATCTCTTATCTTGGGCTGGAGCTGGATCCTCTCCGAGGAGCGCGCCAGGCTAATGCTTTCTTGTCTGAACGAGCTCGACAAGAAGATAGTGGTCCCACTGAAATATTTTCAGAGGCTCCTGGGGCATATGGCATCCGCAGCCGCGGTCACGCCGCTCGGTTTGCTTCATATGAGACCACTTCAGCGTTGGCTTCGCGATCGAGTCCGAGTCGAGACGGGCATGGCGCGCGGGCACGCACCGGGTGTACATCACTCCGCTGTGTCTCCGCACTCTCAGCCCCTGGAAGGATCTGGCTTTTCTACGGGCAGGCGTGCCCCTAGGGCTAGTATCCAAGCGTGTTGTCGTTTCGACAGACGCTTCCAGCACGGGCTGGGGGGCCGTGTGCAACGAGCATGCAGCTGCGGGTTCGTGGTCCGGACCCCACCTGCATTGGCACATCAACTGCCTGGAGCTGTTGGCAGTGTATCGCGCTCTCCGCCGTTTTTCTCCGGTACTAGAGCGGAAACACGTGCTGGTCAGGACGGACAGCACGGCGACGGTGGCATATATCAACCGTATGGGGGGTATGCGCTCTCGCCGCATGTCTCAGCTCGCTCGCCGTCTGCTCCTCTGGAGTCATACGCGGCTGAAATCGCTGCGCGCCATTCATATTCCGGGCGAGCTCAACCGTGCAGCCGATGCGCTCTCACGGCAGCTAGTGTCCCGAGGAGAATGGAGACTCCACCCCGATTCGGTCCAGCTGATATGGGCGCGCTTCAGGGAAGCCCAGATCGATCTGTTTGCTTCCCCCGAGAACGCACATTGCCAGCTGTTTTATTCCCTGACCGAGGCCCCCCTCGGCACGGATGCACTGGCTCACAGCTGGCCATCGGGCACGCGCAAATATGCGTTTCCCCCAGTGAGCCTAATCGCGCAGACACTGTGCAAAGTCAGGGAGGACGAGGAGCAGGTCTTGTTTGTTGCGCCTCTCTGGCCCAACCGGACCTGGGTTTCCGAGCTCGCACTCCTCACGACGGCCCCTCCTTGGCGCATTCCTCTGAGGGAGGACCTCCTCTCTCAGGGACAGGGCACCATCTGGCACCCGCGCCCAGATCTCTGGAACCTCCACGTGTGGTCCATAGACGGAGCGCGGAAGACTTAGGTGACTTACCACCTTCGGTAGTTAACACCATCACTCAGGCTAGAGCACCCTCTACGAGGCATGCCTACGCCCTGAAGTGGAGTCTATTCTCTGAGTGGTGCGCTTCTCGACGAGAAGACCCCCGAACTTGCCAGATTAGCATTGTGTTATCCTTCCTTCAGGATAAGCTGGAGCGTAGGCTGTCACCCTCCACACTGAAGGTTTACGTGGCTGCCATCTCCGCTCATCATGATGAGGTGGATGGCGACACGCTCGGGAAGCATAATCTAATCATCCGGTTTCTCAGAGGCGCGCGGCGGTTAAACCCTCCCCGCCCCCCTCTCATGCCCTCGTGGGATCTCTCCGTAGTCCTTGCAGGTCTGTGGGGGGATCCGTTTGAGCCACTCGATTCAGTATCACTTAAATTCCTGTCATTAAAGACAGCTCTGCTGGTCACGTTGGCATCTTTCAAGAGAGTAGGAGATCTGGAGGCATTTTCGGTCAGCGAATCGTGCCTTGAATTCGGGCCGGGCTACTCTCACGTTATCCTGAGACCCCGACCTGGCTATGTGCCCAAGGTTCCTACCACCCCTTTTAGAGATCAGGTGGTGAACCTGCAAGCGCTGCCCCCGGAGGAGGCAGGCCCAGCCCACTCACTGCTATGTCCCGTACGCGCTTTGCGCCTTTACGTGGAACGAACGCAAAACTTAAGATCATGTGAACAGCTCTTTATCTGTTACGGTGGTCGGCAGAAGGGAAGTGCCGTATCAAAACAGAGGTTGGCCCACTGGCTAGTTGATGCCATCGCCCTCGCTTATGTATGCCAGGGTGAGCCGCGCCCCCCTAACGTGAGGGCACACTCCACTAGAGGCGTTGCTTCCTCATGGGCTTTAGCGCGCGGCGCCTCTCTCACAGATATCTGCAGAGCTGCGGGTTGGGCGACACCTAACACATTCGCGAGGTTTTATAACCTCCGAGTGGAGCCTGTTTTTTCGCGGTTATTGGCTAACCCCGATCAATCGCGAGAAAACTAGGCTCGGTGTCACAAACGCTTGCTGCGCCAGGCTCCCTAACCCGGAGATGCGTGCGCATTTTCTATTCTACTAGTAAGTTTCCCTTTTCAGGCGAACCCTAGAGAATTCCTCCGAGGCCCCCAGCACCTGACTCAGCGGAGGAGTCAAGTGCTTGGCTCAGTGTGTAGTCTGGTACGCCCATCTGGTCTACCCGCATACTGAGGTTCGGTGCCAGCTATGTGCATTCCCCTGTCTAGGTGATGCCATATGCATTATCCACCATGGTGTGTTCGCCCTATTCAGGCAGACCCATGTCTTCCCTAACCGCTAACCAGCTTATCATATGTAGCACTCCCCCTCAATAGGGCTAGTCCATATGCTTTCTTACCATCAAGTCTCCCCTTCCGGGTAGCAGGTGGTCTCCGCAGCGTCCTCCCCCTTTGGGGACTGGCACGCTTTCCCAACGTACTGTCGTATCTCTAAAATCCCTAGTCTATATTAGCTAGGTAAAAGCACAATTACGACCCCCGATCTAAATTGTATTATTCCCATGTAATGGTAATTTTGGGCCTAGGGGACGTTGGAAGGTTGCGCTTTTGGTGATGTCAGTGCGCTCACGCATTGCTTGGCAAACTGCACATCAGGAGCGTGACGGGCTTAGCTGCTGTGGCGCTTTCCAGAACATCTCCCAAAAGTCTGTTTACAGACACACGTTGGAGTTCCCTATGAAGGGGAACGTCTGGTTATGTCCGTAACCCTCGTTCCCCGAATAAGGGAACGGAGACGTGTGTCTCCACTGCCACAGCACCTAAGTCTCCAGCTGGGAGCTGAGTGATCAGCTCTTCAGCAGGCAATTCTGAGGATCTGACTCCAGCAGCTGGCTTATATAGCCCTGATGAGCTCATCAGCCACAGCTGTGGAGCTCAGCTCCGCCAATTCAATTGGCATTTCATTGGCCCGTTTTCTTATCATCAGAAGCGATTGGTCGTCTGAAGTACTCCCAAAGTCTGTTTACAGACACACGTCTCCGTTCCCTTATTCGGGGAACGAGGGTTACGGACGTAACCAGACGTTTTGTTTATTGTTATCTCGTTATCATTAACTATAGATTTTGTTCTTGGTGTAAACAGTTATTGTATGTCAAAAAAGAAAAGTTTTTTTGGCACATTACATAAAAAAGTTTCTTGTGGTCATTTAAATCAACAACATTTACAATTTTGAGTGATATATATTACAACAAATTAGTGCATTGTGTTTGCATGGGTTCTAAAAAAATAATACTGCTCCATTAACAGGCAAAATCAATTAACAGGCAATTAACAAGACAGAGTTCTCTGTATTTAAGTGTCATTGCAAATGTCTGAAATAATATAATTTTTGGAACATTTTAAAAGGGGCTAAATGTAGAATTTAGAAACCCTTTGTTATTAGTGACACTGGTGGCACTTAGAAGAACTGCAGCCAGAAATGTACTTCTGATCACACCAAACATGTGTGACAAGAGGCTGAATGCAATTTATTGCATCAATATACTTAAAGCAAAGCTTTTTCTTGTTCCTAGCTTGCTTACTTAATGCAAGTAAATGTTGTACTCTTTCCTCTCGAAAAAAAAAATAAACACCAAAAAAGAGTTGTGAGAAAACAGCGTTTAAGAAAGCATCTTAAGATCATGCTGTCATGGACGATTACACAAGCTCTGCATTTCAGTGGCATCACATCAACAGAGAAGGTAATTAGAATTACTTTTATATTTCTGTTTGATTATGAGGTTCATTTTAAATTTTTCATGCATCAAACAACGGACGAACGGGTCTTGGGAGTGCAAGTAAACACCACATCCTTTTGATTTTCCAGAGGACTGAGTCTTTACATATAAATCAATCTACAGGCTGTTTGCAATCTGGGAAGTTGGTGGAGGTCTCATGCTTTTTTTTTTTTTTTTTTTTTTTTTTTAACTGATCTAACTTTGTGATTAAAAAAGTTATCAACATAAAAAAGTTTTGCATTACAAATATATCATACAAAATGCATGTATTGTGCCTTTAACACTGGAAATACCAGAATTCTATAAGTCCTAGAATGGCCTTAGTGTTTATTTGGACCCTTCATAAATGTAAACAAATATAACTTTTAGAATAGAAAAGCTACTGAAATTGTAGAATTAAGCTTTGAATGTCTGTCATCATATTCTATGATGTCATTACCCTAAAAATACAACCTTTTGTAATATACACTCACTGGACACTTTATTAGGTATACTTGTCCAACTGCTCGTTAACGCAAATTTGCAACTTATTGCATTTAGGGATGTAGACATGGTCAAGACGATCTGTTGCAGTTCAAATCAAACATCAGAATGGGGAAGAAAGGTGATTTAAGTGACTTTAAACATAGCATGGTTGTTGGTGCCTTACAGGCTGGTCTGAGTATTTCAGAAACTGCTGATCTACTGGGATTTTCACGCACAACCATCTCTAGGGTTTATTGAGAATGACCAAAAAAGAGAAAATATCCAGTGAGTTGCAGTTCTGTATGCACAAATGCCTTGTTGATGCCAGAGGTCAGAGGAGAATGGCTAGACTGGTTCAATTTAATAGAAAGGCAACAGTAACTCAAATAATGCTCGTTACAACCGAGGTATGCAGAAGAGCATCTCTGAACACACCACATGACGAACCTTGAGGCGGTTGGGCTACAGCAGCAGATGACCACACCGGGTGCCACTCTTCAGGCTGCTGGTGGTGGTGTAATGGTGTGGGGGATATTTCTTGGCACACTTTGGCCCCATTAGTACCAACTGAGCATTGTGTCAAAGCTACTGACTACCTGAGTATTCTTGCTCACCATGTCCTTCCGTTTATGACCACAGTGCACCCATCTTCTGATGGCTACTTCCAGCAGGATAACGCACCATGTTATAAAGCGGGAATCATCTCAGACTGGTTTCTTGAACATGACAATTGCCCCTTTCACACAGTGATACCGGTAAACATCCAGAAAATTTCTGGAATCACTTTACCGGTAAATTCATAGACAAGGTGTTCACACAGACACGGACGTTCCGGAATTTTTTTCCAGAATAGACAATTCACACATCCATTCCAAAATACCTATAAATTCTGACATCATTAACCAGAAATGACCTTTAAATGGCAACGCTTGTATTTGTAAACAAAGAAGGGGTTGACGATTGTGTTTTGTGTAGAAGGGGTCTGGCGATTTCACTTTTATTTAAAGCTTTATGCAGCCTCTTTGTGAGACATTGATACTTTTTTACACAGTTGGCATTCAGAAGGAACATAGAAACGTTATCTGACTAACATCTAGCAGCTACATGTGTCTGGAAAAATATTCAAAAACTTTTATTTTCATAAACAGAGTGCATGTGAATGCATCTGAGTGTTCTGATTGGCTAAAGTAGACGTCTCACGTCAGTGCATTCTAATCGTTAACACGCTCTTTCTGGAAATCTTCCTTCTGCGTTCACACAGTGCAGCAATCCGGCAAATTTTTCGGTAATGTTACAACTTCTCTTTCCGGAAAATTGCCGGTAATTTTCCGGAAAGGTCTGAATGTGTGAAATGGGCTAATGAGTTCACTTTACTCAAATGGCCTCCACAGTCACCAGAGCTCAATCCAATAGAGCACATTTTGGATGTGGTGGAACGGGAGATTCGCATCATGGACGTGCAGCCAACAAATCTGCAGCAACTGCATGATGCTATCATGTCAATATGGACCAAAATCTCTGAGGAATATTTCCAGTACCTTGTTGAATCTATGCCACAAAGGATTAAGGCAAAAGG
Organism: Danio tinwini; assembly: GCA_903798205.1. Classification (NCBI taxonomy): domain Eukaryota; kingdom Metazoa; phylum Chordata; class Actinopteri; order Cypriniformes; family Danionidae; genus Danio; species Danio tinwini. The sequence goes on from CAIGQZ010033112.1 coordinate 2,509,079, forward strand.
GGGTCCAACCCAGTACTACAGTAGTAAGATGTGCCTAATAAAGTGGCCGGTGAGTGTATCTTATAATTGTGTACATGTTAATAGACCGCCTGCAAAGGTGCGTACCTAACTTTTTTGTCTGGCAAACAGGAGAGCAAAGCACTTTTACCACACCGAATATGTTATTTTTGAAAGTTTAAAAAACCTATTTGAAGTTCTATTTTGCAAAAGGTCATGCTTTTGTTAGAAGAACATTGCTAGGCAACAGAGGCATGCATTATCAAAGCCACAGGAAAAAAGTAGCGGACGATGAAATGCATGACGTCAATTTGACAATTATGGTCATTCAATGTAGTAATAATCATAACTCTTTTGTGTTTTGCAGTTTTAATAAAATAACGGTGTTTAACACCTTTAGGAAAAGTCAAGGTGCCAGAGTTATATGGGGTTTATTTTAACATAGTTATTCAAATGGCCAAAATGACTGCATCTGTAGTTCTAGTGTTACCAATCTGTGTTTTCAGAAGAAATGAACGTTGCTGGCAGGCTTACCGGTGGCCCTTGAATGGACAGCCCATTTGGTCCCTGGGGACCCGGAGGCCCTTGTGGTCCAGGTGGTCCGATCTCCCCAGGTGGTCCTTGAGACCCCTTGAACATAAAAGGAGTACATTATCTTAATGATGCTTCATAACCACATTATATAATCATCAGTTTCATTGCCGGCTTTAATTCCCCTTAATATAATAACGTAACGTTTAAGGCCTACCACCAGCCGAGCTGCTGAAACAAAGTGTGAATGCCCTGCAGTCTCCTTCTCCATCAGGGATGCAATAATCAAGGAAGCAAAATACACTCGTCACAGTCTAGCTTGTGACAAACTTCTTAGCCATGGTCATTTGGACCAATTTTACATGATTTTTTGGAGCGTGAAATGAAATAATGTCTGCTTCAGCTTTATTTGGACTTCAATGCACACACACACACATACACAAGCACACACTGTCTTACACACACATGCTCACTCACATCTGGAGGGACTTTTCTGTAGAGGAAACTGCAGTTGGACGGAGAGCCACAAATAAACAAAGCAAGCTCTCAGAAAAAGCAGAATGAGAGAGGGTGAGATTTACTCACTCGCACATTC
>CAIGQZ010033112.1:2530367-2549648 GCA_903798205.1 Danio tinwini
CAACAACAACAACAACAACAACAACAACAACAACAACAACAACAACAACAACAACAACAACAACAACAACAACAACAACAACAACAACAACAACAACACACGCCCAACACAACCAGGCAGGAGAGAGACCACACTCTGAAAGCAAGCTTCAATGTGGCTTGCAACTGGTCAGCTCTTAAGCTTGCAGGGCAACGAGCAGCAGGTGCAATTAGTTAACCTCCTCTCCTCTTCACATGGCTGAGAAACAGGTAACAGAAATAGAGAGAGGGAGAAAAGAAACCAAACATAACAAAACATTCAAAACACCATGGAATGTAACAACGCTAAACACTTAAGAAGCACACACAGCCAGGGCTTAATTCATACCTGCCAACATTTGTCTCTGAAAATCCGGGAGAATGGGAGGGTTAGGTTCAGGGGTGAGGTGACTGAGGGCGTACTCACACTATATACAGTTGCCTTGAACCGGGCCAAAGCACGCTTGTCCCTCCTCCCGTCTCCCCCGACGGCCCGCACTCACATTACATTCGGGCCTGAGTACGCTTACGTCATCGATGATGCTCTGTTCAGTATGCGCTCTCGCTCAGCACAGTGGAAATTTCTTTAGTTATATTGTTTTAGTCGTTTGATATGCGGTCAAAATTTTGCCAAACAGATTAGCCACTTTTGATGCTCATAAACAATCATGAAGTGCTCATGCTACAGGAATTAGGAGGTTTGCTGAAGGCACAGCTGACGTGCAGTGAGGGATTTTGCGTCTTTAATAAACTACGACAATTTTGCATTCATTGAACAGTATGAAACAGTCCCTTAAAAGTAACATCTTGATTTCATTCCCAAGTGAACCGTGCTCTGGCCCACCTCTTCCAACCGGGCCAGGGCCGGCCAAGTAAACCGTGCCTAAGCCCGATTCAGAGCAATACTGCGCCCTGAATAACACTGTTGAGAACTGGGTACTGTGGTGTTAGTAACTATTATGAAGCGTGTTTCAGGCCGCCGCTACGATTGGATCCTATACCAATGTAGGCAACCCCGGGGGTTTCACGGACCTTACCAAAATGATGAGGACTGGGGGAAGGGGTATAGTTGAAATTACGGGAGTTTTCCGGGAGAAATAACAAAACGGGAGGGTGGCGAGAGATAAGTCTGAAATACGGGAGACTCCCGGGAAAAACGAGAATGTTGGCAGGTATGGCTTAATTTGTGCCGGAATACGCCAATCCGGATCCGGCACCTCTGAAATCTGATCCGGCAGCTCATTTTACCGATCTCCCTCCTCAGCCGCCCGTCTCCACCTCCGATGTTTACTTTCTTCCGTGACGCACCAACACCCCACACAACCCCCCCAACCCACCTGCTCCCAGTTTTCGTGCACGACACCTCTCCATCCTCAGGTAACATACACAAACACATATTAAGCACTGCACACAGCTAAGCATTTTTAGAAGAGCGCTGGTGTTTTCAGCATTTTTGTTAACATGTGCCCTAAGCAGATTTCCAAAAATGTAGGCTGAAGCATGTATTTCCAATGAGGTTGTGTTGCATTGTTTGCTATTGTCAGCCAGAGACCACAATACAGCTTCATGACTGAACTCACCCAGCTGTCCAAATCCACAGCAGCACAAGCTAATATACGAAGTTAGCAAAAGTTCATATTTGTGCGTCAGAGCAGATTTCAGTATGAGACAGCACACGTCGCCTGGTAATGGATTTGGGGTCTAAAACTCAATTTTCTCCAGTTCACTGGATGCAATTGTAAGCGCGAGTACAGCTGATAGCAGACTCAGACCAAGCTCATTATCGTCACGTCTCACATTAACGTCAATTATGAAGCCTTATGAAGGGAGGCTGTTTAATACTCACAAATTAAACTTCTCTATCAGGGCAGCGAAAACAGCCTCAGACAGATGGAATTCACTTTCAGTCTGGCAAATGTGGTTTTTAATACTGAATATCACCTTTCATTTTTGGGGAGCGGCAGGTGTTTCTGCAGTGAAAGCCAATTAGACTGTGCATCTGCAGCAGAGATGGGCTGTTTAGGGAGAAACGGCTCAATGTGTTTAATCTAAGAGTGTGTGTCTGGACTGCTCTGGCGATGGACATGATGAGCTGTTAAGCAGGAGTGAGAGGTCAGTTTTGCTCCTGTTTCTGCTGGTCACATCTGCCTCGCAATCGGTTTTAGGATGAATCTGTTTCCAGCATGATGAACTGGCCTGTTTCACAATTTAGTCTTCATGACTGTCAAAGCCAACTGATCCTGGCCACTTTTTAAACATTCACTGATTGGCTGTACCGTAATTTTTCAATTTTCAAGGCAAAAAACCTTTAACAGCTATTACCCCCTTACACTGTATATCCCCCATCTCCCCATCCTGTTATGTGCACATCAGGAACCACAGAATAACTGTAATTTAGACCAAGCAGGTAAAAAAAATTACATTTAATTGGACTTTCATATTATCCTATGAGTGTGAGGTGTCTTAGATTTCTTTGATGTCAAATATATAGACTTTCCATATAGTCAAAATGTCCAGATTAGCATGGTTGATGCGTGCTGATGACAGTTCTAGATAGACTGAATGCAACCAGTGCTTAACAGAAAGATCATGAGGGGGTTTCCACCTCTGTACCAACATTCACTTTGTAGCAGTTGAAGCAGCTAACCAAAATTTAGGGATCTTTGCATTTAAGGGAAATTGAGAGTCATCATTCAATAATAACAATTCAGAATATTTGGGGAAACACATTTTTGTAACTTTAAATAAAATGTTCAGCACAGAATCCCAAAGTTTTTGCACCTCCGGACATTTCCACACCATATGTAAAATGGTATCTGGACGCTGTGGTTCACAGAACTTACAATAAGGATGCAAAGGTAAACCTACGATAAATCGTTTACGAGTAGTTAAATATGGCCTGTGAATAGGTTTGAAGTGAATAAACTGGTCATTATGATTTGTGAAAGCCTGGAATGTATTATCCCACACAGTTTCCCGATCGATAGTTGTATTGAGCAGAGACACATCAGATAGCTATTGTCTTTCTTTCGAGAAAGTATGTATATTAAAGGGCACCTATTTTACCCCTTTTTTAAGATGTAATATTAATATTATGGTTCTTCTGAGTGTGCCAGTTTAGGTTCAGTTCAAAACACAATTCAGATTTTTTTATTATGATGTGTTAAAAAGTGTCATTTTGGGGGTCTGTACACAGTTCGTCGTTTTATGGGCGTGTTGCTTCACATGAAAATTAGTTTCGACTTCACCGCCCAACTTAACAAGGGGGCTGAGCCAAGAGCTCCCGCTTTGTGTATTGCAATAGACAGGCAGACAAGAGAGAAGCAACATGAGTGAGAGTACCAGCCAGCTGTACATGTACGACTCAGACACAGACCAAGCAGAGAGTACAAAATCATTTGTGTCTTTGTATAGTTTTACAGCCAACTGTGTGCTAGTTTAAAGCTCCGAGCTTGTAGCCTACACCGAGACTAATAAAACACACTGAATTAACTTTGACTGAAGGGCATCACACACCAGATGCACCGCGACACGGCACGCACATGACAGTTGAAAGTATCGCACTTTTGGTGTATGACCTGCTTGAGGCTATAACTAAAGGGTGTCATACACCGGATGCGTCGCTCAGAGCCACGACGCGGCACACCAGACGCGCACATTCGCATGTTATTTAAAATGAAACTATTCAGATTACGCTCTGTGGTGCTGCAGACATATGAACAGTGTCCTGAGCAGGGCCAGCACGTCTATAGAGGCGACCTAGGCGGCAGAATAGAGAGCAAACCCCACGGTCGTCACTTTCATCCGCGACAACGCGAAATGCATGTCGATGCGCGTCGTTTGTTCGTTATTTCCAATGGAGGGACGAGCACGTGAGGCAGCGCGCTCGCACTTTCCAGCTGCACCTAGTTAAGGTGACAGGGAGCTTCTGTGACCGTGGGAAATGCAAACTGCTGAAGTTTAAGGAAGACACAATGAAAAGTACACCTGTATGCAAACACACCAAAACTTACAAACACTGGAAGCGAGGAGAGCAATAACATGGTGAATGTTGAGCCCAATGAGCCTTACATCTAAAAATAGAGCAAGGGTGTTTCTTTGGTGACGTCGCTTTGACTCACACGCTGAAAATGTCAGACGTGAAACAACATACTGAGGATATGGTAATGGCCACCTGTCAATCAATATTGGTGGGCGGGGGGACCGCACTCCTACATCAAGTTGCGGTCGATCTCAAAACCGCTCCAATTAGTCCACCGTTTTTATGTTGTTAAATTGAAAAAAAAAGGACTGAGTGTGTTTATATCACCCCAATATGATGGTCTATACACTATACCTACACATATGTCTGTCCAAACAGCTTGAAAAGTAGATTTTTCACCATAGGTGCCCTTTAATATTAGAAAGACAGCAATAAAGATAGGAGACAGTTCCTTTTCTTAGAGAATTATTTATCCATTTCACAACTAATTGTGTTCTCTTTAAACATATAGAACCGTGCTTATCTCATTTCCACATGGCAGCACTATTTTTTTGATGATTTTCGGGATCTACATGATTTGAAAATCAATATAAATAGATAGAATGGGCACGATGTTTTAAGAATAAAAAATAACAAATTACATTTTAATTCTAAATTAATACATTTTGTTTGATTAACATTTAAATTGTACAATCAATCAACCAATAAAATATATATAAATAAATAAAAAAAAGGCAAACACCATTTTAGAAGGAGTTGTGTTCCATGTGCTTTTATGTGCCATGTGATTTATTTGTTCTGTTTTCCCGCCATTTGTTAATGTTTATTAGTTCCACCTGTCCTGTATTTATACTCCTGATTTTGGTTAATCCTTGGTCCAGTATTGTATTGTAACCATTCCTCGCCCTGCCTGTGTTTCCATGTTCCAGTTCCTGATGTAAGTGTTGTTGTAAATAAATATACGTATGCATTTTGATTAATCTTGTTTAACAAGCTTTACTGACAAAGCACAGTTGTGACACAGATTGAGTACAGGATCACTTCAGCAGTAAAAGCTGTGGATCTGTGTTCATCATCGACAATAATAAAGTAACTAAGCACCAATATTAACTGATGATAAATGAGAACTAAAGAAACAAAGAAGACTGAAAGCTAAAAATGTAGCTTTTTCATCACAAGAGTAAATAATCATTTTAAAATATGCATTAAAAGAGCAAAGAGTAATTTTAAATTGTAAAGATGAATATTCTACAATATTACAGTTTGCAATTATTTAACATAAGCATATACTTTTGACATTCTTTTCACACATCTTTAACCTAAACCCAAACCTCACAGAAAACTATCTGCATTTTTTTTCTCAAAATTCTGGATGATTTATGGGTCATTTTCCTCATGAAAATAAAAAAAAAATCCACACAAGGTCATAATTCCCTAGGGATGTCCAGATCCAATCACGTGATCGGAAATCGGGCCAGATCACGCAGTTTCAGACTCGATCAGAATCGAAGACGTTACCTCCCGATTAGGACTATATATATATATATAGCAGCTTGAAGCGGTAGGCTCGAGTGTGTCTGGGGTCTGGAGGTATTATAAAGTTGATTATGACAACATTGCCATAGCAAACTGTGAGATATTAAAAGGAGAAGGCTATTTAACACAACAAACAGAGTTGTTGAATGTTAAAATAAGGTGAAATAAATAAAGAAATAAGGAACATCCTGGATCTGTTTCTTTGCTCTTCTTTATTCTTTTTCTATGCATTGTAGACGTATCGGATTGGGTTTCGGTATAGGTAGATACTTAAAATCAAATGACTCAGACTCGAACTCGGAAGGCCAAAAAACTCGATCCTATAATTAACTGGTATTGCTATGATTGTGTACACAGACACACACACACATGCATAGACACACATGTTTGTTTTCATTGTTATTATACTGTGCAAATACCAAACCCTCACAGGTAACTGGGTACAGTTTTACTTTCTGGAAAAAAACAACAACAACTGGTTTTATGGCAAAAAGCGGCAGAGCCAGGCAAGCATTACAGGAAAAGCCCCGTTAAGGCCAGTCAGTTCATTCGATGACCATATTCTTATTCAAGCCTCAGGCAACTGAGGTCCTATAAATGCAGTCCAACTAAAGGGGAAAAAGTGATATCTGTTTAACCTTTTGATAAAATTAGATTTCCAATTAATAAAAATTCAACCATAACATTTTATTTTAAATTGTACTTCTTATGTTCAAATTATGCAAAACAACTTCACTGTTTCATATATGGTAAATAAACAGGAGTATTTTTGTTTGTTTGTTTGTTTTTTATTATAAGTCCAGATTTAAATCAATTTAAATAAAATTTAGAAAAAAGACTGGTACTGTACAACATCAACAAAGGCAAAGTAGTGTGTAAAACAAAGATGTTTATTCGGAGTAATGACACATTTTTCTGCTTCACACTGCCCAAACAAATGGCAACAAGCAGTGGTTGTTGGCTTTTGCTGGATTGGTGTGCACTAGCTGTGTTGTTTAATGGGTAGGTGTGAGAATATCTGGTATGTAAGTCTTTAAATCCAAACAGCAAAACTATTCTTTATATTACATCAGCTTTGCATAAAAATGTAAAAAAAAAGTTTAGTTGTGAAAAAAAAAAATATATATATATATATATATATATTTATTATTATTATTATTTAATTTTCTATTTATTAATAACAATAATAATAATAATAATAATAATAATAATAATAATTATTATTATTATTATTAGTAGTAGTAGTAGTAGTAGTAGTAGTAGTAGTAGTAGTAGTAGTAGAAGTACTATTTATTTATTCATGTATGTTGCTATTTATTTGGATATTTAATTATTAATTATATAATAATAATAATAATAATAATAATAATAATAATAATAATAAAACTTATTATTATTATTATTATTATTATTAGTAGTAGTAGTAGTAGTAGTAGCAGTAGTAGTAGTAGTAGTAGTAGTAGTAGTAGCAGCAGTATTTATTTATTTTTATTATATATTTATTTATTTATTCATATTTATTTAAAAAATATTGGTAGTGCTCTCTGATTCACTGCTCTATAAGTGTACCTAATAATGATGACTTCTGCTGCTCAGAAACACATAATTCCCCCTTTAATTTTTGAACTTTGAGCAAACTGTAACAATACACTAACTAAAATAGCAAAGGTGAAATCATCATCTATGCCACCTTTAACAGTCTATAACATCATCAAAAGGCACCTTATATCTTTTAATCATTTACACAAACCTTAAGAAATGCAAGCACTATTGACATTCAAACGAACCAAATGGGAGAATAGTAAATGACATTATAGATACACCTATAAAAGTGTGCATTTGAAAAAAAAAGCACATTCTAAAGGTTATCGCATTACCTTTCTTTCTATACCTCCATGCCTTTTATGCCATTTATGCACAACCATAGCCCGATTTGTCGTGTTCCGCTCGGGTCAACCTGCTTGTATCAGCATTTCCTCAACAAAAACCATACACTGTGCTCACCTTGATCGTAAAAGCATGGAAACACCAGCAAATAACAAGCAGAAGATGAGCCTCTGAAATATCTGAAGCATAACAGCAACCCTTGTGACCTTGCAAAATGACAACCTCCGAGCTCTGGCTTTAGAAAGTATAGAATAAGTCATGGTTGGGTTGAGAAGAACGGGACGTTTTTTTAATAGAGTCCCGGACCCTCTGCTCACATCATCAGGATCTCATCCAAGTCGGGGGTTTTGTTTAAAAGCTGTCATAACAAGTCAAGCCAACTGTGAGTTGGTCGGGGTCAGCGGCATTGAGGACAGAGAATAGCTTTACACTGTGGAAATCAGATCAACTCTCAGCTTCAGCCGCAAAGCCCTCAATATGAATCTCATTAGCAAGCAGACTCGCTCTATAAAAGAAGATTATATTAGTTTGTGTGCTGCACGCTCACTTAAATGCAAATAGAGAGGAGTTGATGTAGCATGGCTTTGTTTGTGTTTGTTACTCTGTTAAACAAATTAAACTTTTTGGTTATTTATTTATTTATCTTGTGGGGAATGCAGTGGCGCAGTAGGTAGTGCTGTCGCCTCACAGCAAGAAGGTCACTGGTTCGAGCCTCGCCTGGATCAGTTGGCATTTCTGTGTGGATGTTCTCCGCACGTTTGTGTGGGTTTCCTCCAGGTGCTCCGGTTTCCCACAAGTCCAAAGACATGCAGTACAGGTGAATTGGGTAAGCTAAAATTGTCCGTAGTGTGTGAGGATGTTTCCCAGTGATAGGTTGCAGCTGGAAGGGCATCCATTGCGTAAAAAGATATGCTGGATAAGTTGGAGGTTCATTCTGCTGTGGCGACACCAGATTAATAAAGGGACTAAGCCGAAAAGAAAGCGAATGAATGAATTTATCTGTCATTTGGGTCAGTCTCATACAATGTAGATTTTTTTAAAGTTTGGAATTACAAATTAGATTTGCTCCCATAAATACTGATGGTAAATGTTGTTTCTGACATTTTTTTCCACAAATTCTGATTAACGGAATAACGTTTTTTTCAACACATTTCTAAACATAATAGTTTAAATAATTCATTTCTAATATGATCAGAAATAATATGATAATATGATAAATATGATTTCTTTTAACTTTGCCATGATGACAGTACATAATATGGGCACACTTTACAATATGGTTCATTAGTTAATGTTAGTTAATGCATTTACTAACATGAACAAACTATGAACAATACATTTACTGCAGCATTTGTTCATGTTAGTTAACGTTAGTTAATGAAAGTACAGTTTGTTCATTGTTAGTTCATGTTAATTCAAGGTGCATTAACTAATGTTAACAAGCATCAACTTGGATGTTAATAAGGCATTAGTGAATGTTGAATTATGGTTAATAAATGCTGTACAAGTGTTGTTCATGATCAGTTCATGTTAGTAAATGCATTACCTAATAAACCTTACGGTACAGTGTCATCCATAATATTTTGCTAGAAATTTTTCAAGATACTACTATTCAGCTAAAAGTGCAATTTAAAGGGTTAACTGGGTTAATTAGGTTAACTAGGCAAGTTAGAGTAATTAGGCAAGTCATTGTACAGTATATTAAGTCAATGCAAATATGTGAATTGACATCCTGAGGCACAATTGCCATGCATGAGGCAGCGAGAATGATATGATTCACGTGAATGAAGCAGTGCAAATTGAGTGTTTTGTGCTTTTAATGCAAACATTAAGTGGACTAAACCAAAGTTTGCTTTTAGGGGCGTAATTATGACATAGCGCCTGCTGTTGGTGTCCCGGGTGGAAATCCTCCTGACGACATCGGACAACAGCTCATCACACTGGGCTCGGCTCATTTGGAAGCACTGCTGAAAGCTTTCAACATCCAGGTACAGGAGTTGATGAACTCACAGAGCTGGGTGCACCTGTGAAAGGATCTAGTGGACTTAGACATGGCGGCAAACAAATCGACGCTGTATTTTAGTCTTCCTAAAGCACATAAAGCACAGCTACCCTCTCAATAAAAACCATGCTAGTCATTTAGCAACAAAGCTAGCGTCACCGGTCAGACAGAAGCTCTGCCCATAATGCAAATCCGCGTGTATTGTGAAGTGAATTTCACGCGTGACTAAAAAATGTATAAATCACAGGAGGGCTAATAATTTTGACTTCAACTGTATGTGGTGATAATAAAGAATAATTTAGCATATGTCCATATGCTGTTATATATATATATATACAGTGTATATATATATATATATATACATATATATATACACAAGCCGGAAATAATTATTACTTCTGGCAAATTCTGAATTAAAGTTTTTGGTTTTTGTGCAAATGTACATAAAAGCTGAGAAATTAATATATTTTCCATGTACATCATCTTCTTATCTTTTATCAGAGGCCTGTGTTTAAAAAAAAAAATAACATTTGCAGTTTGTTTAAATTACTTGTTTAAAATGAAGTGAAACAACACAATTCTTGATTTTTTTGGGTGTTTTTACAGTGTGTATGTGTCATTTCCAGTCAAACAAACTTGCTGGTTGAATAAAAGTAATGTTATGACAGAATTATATTAAATGTTAATTAAATAAATAAGTTCAATAATACTTCTTTAATGAAACTATGAAAAAAAAATCTATTGGGGGGAAAATTTTGTAATATATTTTTTTATACAAACAAGTAAATTATGTAGTCAATTTAATTCAATCTAAGATGTAAAAAATGATTAAGTAAATATGTGAGAAATACAATCTGAGGGAAAATTCTTTAAGCACATTTAAAGGTACTAATGTTTCATTTTCAAGTATTATTTTAGCTTGGTTAAATCTAAAAATGTAACACATTTTAAGCATGTTTTATTTTTAAAAAACTGCTTTTCCGTTCTACTAAAAGGTTAATAAAAAAGTAAGGTAAAGCAGCCTAAAAAGACATGCTTGTTGTGTAACTTGACATTGAAAGTAAGACAAAGTAACAATGAAAGTTGACTTCAGAAAACTACTGAATGATCCATTAAATAAAAGACAGGTGACAGCTGAATTCTTCAGCAAAGGGATCTAAATTCTGCTTATGCTCCACAGTTCGATGAGAAGCGCAGTGATTTATTTATTAATTCTGAAATGGAGTCAGTGCTGAAGTAATCTGTATCAATCTTGACGAGCTCTGCCAAGAGGGATTACCCACAAACACATCATAAGTGGCGTCAGGAGAAAAAAAAAAAAAGACCTGCACATAAACACACACACACACACACACACACACACACACACACACGCACATACACACACACTGCATCAAAGGTACAACACGCTTGGCAAGAAAAGGGAATTATAAGCAGGCCTGGAATATATCAGAGGGACTCTTGAAATGGCTGGAAGAGTGATAGAGAGCTCTTCAGCTCCACGCATGTGAAGAAAGAACACAGAAAACTGAACAGGACAGGGCTTTCATAAGCCATTTTCATACTGTCAGAACTCTGTAGAGCCAACCCGGGTGAAGTCATAATTGATATTCCCTGTGGACGCTTTAGAGTCATGGCTGACAGAATCAACTCCTGCCTGTCACCGATTCACACTGTGCACTTTTTGTTTTGGTTCAATTTTGTATAAAATGTTGGTTTTGCAATTTAAGACTGGTCAAAATAAATATGCAAATTAATCAATCGCATTGTTCAGTCAAAGACGAGTCGTCTTACTTTGGTGTGTGGAATAAAGTAAATTTGCAAAAGTGACTTTATAAACAGTCCAAATTATTAGCTTTGTATAAAATCAAGTAAAAAAAAAGTTATGTTTAACGGAAAGATTATTTTTATTTATTTTGTTACATATTTCAATAACTAATTTTTTTTATCTTTGTCATAGTGACAATATTTTTCAACTTTTTTTACAAGGTACTAGTATTCAGCTTAAGGTGTAATTTTAAGACTTAACTATTATAATGTTATCTAGGCAAATTAGGTTGATTAGACAAGTCATAGAATAAACTATATATAAATATATATATATATATATATATATATATATATATATATATATATATATATAAAATTGACCTTGAAATTGTTAAAAAAAATGTGTGTGTTTTTATTAATAACACTTTTTTTTGTTTGTTTGTTTTACTTAAGAATGTAATATATAGGTATACATAATCATACTAAACATTATAACAAATCTTATTATTACAAATTTGCTGACAACTAGATAATCCTTTGATGGACTGCAGTAAAGCATAAATAATAAAATTACAATTAACAAGTGTGTTGCGCTTCAGTCTTGGCAAAAATGTCTTTAGGATTAACCATGTCATTAGGTTTAGATAACATACTAAAGTCTGATGTGTGTGGGACAGAAAAACAAAATGGGAAAAAAGTGGGATAAGGTTATACCATATATTTGCAAATCATTAGCTAATGAATAATTAAAGCTGGAAGCTTTTTGAACTTTGACTAATAAACACATTAATTTACATCATTAGGTAATTATGTATAATATTAGGAAATTCATTATTAATGAGGAATTCAATGAACAGCAATTTATGCAATGTAATGTATGAAACATGTTATGTATAAATCAGAAAAATCATCATCAGTTGTTGATGTATTAATCATTAATGACTAGGTTAGTTCTTTATGTGAGAAACTTTAACTCATAATAATATCAGAATCAGTTTTATTGTCAAGTGTGTATCACACACACAAGGAATTTGTTTTGGCAACAGAAGCTTCCAATGTACATTTAAGTGACAAGTGACAACACAAAATTAAATATGAGAAAAAAAAGGCAATAAACATTAATCAGAGATGCAGTTAGTCAAAAAGATCTGGATGTTGAATTGTATGTACAGATTTGTTATAAATATACAGGTTATAAGGTGCTGTGTACAAATGCATGTGAGAAAGTATTGCATTGTATGATGTTATAAGGTGCTGTGTACAAGTGTGTATGAGAAAGTATTGCGCGTTTATTGCACAGTAGGAGAATATTTAACTGTTCATGAGGTAGATGGCCTGAGGAAAGAAACTTTTCCTGTGTCTGGCTGTTTTTGTGCTTGGTGCTCTGTAGCGCCAACCAGACGGTAACAGTTCGAACAGGTACGAATATATACATTACTGTAGTTAAACAGGAACACCGACACCTATATTGTAAAGTGTTACAAACTGATGACTAGCAATTACAGTTTTTCTCAGTCGCTTTGGTGCATTTCTCACAACTCTATTTACATTTGCACAACAGTTCATGCATTTCTCAAAACAATTAGTCATTTGTGCACATCATAGTAGCAGTTTCTCATTCTTTCCAACTAATTGCAAAAGCTTTTGGACATGCATCTTTTTGCTTTCATAAAACTCTCTGCTGCTTGTAACATTATCATTAGCTTATGTCATGTCAGTCAAAATTAACTAAACTTGTGAATGCTGAATAGTCATTCCATATAAAACTAATAGTCCTCGTTTTATTACTTTGAGTCATTACATACAAAAATTTTAAACTAGTTGTCAAAATCTGTCAAGCTAATTTTATTTAAAAAAAATAAAAAATATATTTTTCCTGAAAATGTTTTCTAAATTGAACATTTGATGAATGCTTTACAGACCTGTGTATGTTGTAGTTTCAGTTCCAATATGTACTGCAATATTGCAGTTGTGCACAGCTCAACCCAAAGGAAGTTTATGTTGTAAATAAGGGTGTTATGTTGCACAATGCTGTGAATAAATTAGAATTGCAAAGAGCAAATGCTGTAAAAATGTGAAACATACATATTCAGCGTCTTGTACTCAGATACCTCACTAAATGCAGTGATGTCTAACTTTACTGTAGTTTTCAAATGGCTGTGCCAATAGTATATAGTGCTGTCTTGAGCATTTTCAGGAACGTGCCACCAAAATCTGACTTTTTTGCATTGGAAAAAATGTACAGAGTAAACTGTCATAATGAAAACATGACAAAGCAATTTGACTATCTTGTTCATATACAATGGTGGCAGGACTTTTCATCTTGATGACACTGACACTTTCATTGACATGAATACTTGCTTTTGAGGAATGAGCTATCCATTTTGAGCAAGTGGCATGCTTTCGAATGGTTATCAACTAGGTTTTGAGAAATGCATTAATTGTTGTGCAAATGAAAATAGTGTTGTGAGAAATGCAGCAAAGTGACTGAGAAAAACTGTAAGACACACATTTTGGGAATGATCTACTACATTAAAGTTATAGTTGACCCCAAAAATGAACATGTCTTCTCCATTTATTCACATTCAAGTGATCCTAAACTTCTAAACACAAAACAGGAAATTCTGAAGAATGTTGGCATGTTGAGCTGTTGACTTTCATAGTAGAACAAAACATACTATGGAAGAGGATACCGTTATTCTTCAGAATATCATCCATTGTGTTCAACAGAAGAAAGAAACTGAAACAGGTTTGTAAGGATGAGTACATAATGACAGAATTAAAATTTTTGGTGAATTATCCTTTTAAGTACGAAGGTGTATTTTAAAACAAAAACAAAGAAAAATTGGGTCATGTAACCCCTTTTAAACAACACAGAGGTTGCAGAGATTAACTGTTTAATTGCTACAGTGATGATAAATTTCAATTTTATGACATAAACATGTAGCTGTGTCCAAAACTATATGAAAGCAGGTGAGAATGAGGCAAGGCAGACAGCTAAAATATACAAAAAAAAACATCAGCAGTGTTCATATGTGACAGTCAAGACACAACTATAAAGAAAATGAGGTCATTTTTTGAAAGGAAATCGATGTATTCAGCTGTATTTGGTCATTTAAGCACTGGCTGATCGTGGCATTATTTAACATAAACGTTGGTTACTATAATCCAAGTGTTTTCTAAGTCCAGCATAAATCATGACTTTCCCAACAAGAAAAAGAAAACCTCAACCATGATTCCAAAACACAAATGACTGTAATCACGGTCATAGTTGGATCAGAAATGAAAGAAAGAACTGACCTTATGGAAACTGCCATAGAAAATCTTCTTAATTTCAGGTCCTTCGAAGGTCACTGTTTGAAATTCTCCCTTGTAGTCAGAATTGAAGAAGGTTAATGTTTTCCCTCCGTCTGAAAAAAAGAGACAAAACAAATGTGACTCAAGTTTGTTGTTTGTTACATCTTTTGTAGTGGCAGTTCTTAACTGGTATTTCAGGACTGAGATTTTACTTTGGACATAAAGCCACTGTGCTGTAAATTCCACAACTATTTATTTAATTAACTGTTATATTTAACATTGGAACTAACAGAATGATATGAGAATGGGCATGGCGGTTCTCATATAAAACGTCATACATTCAAAGCTTCTATTGAGATATTAAGCTTTGACTGTCTGTCATCATATTCAGTGTCATTACAATCTTTAAAAATCTTTTTGGCAATGCAGCCTATAAATATATACGAGTTACTAGACCACCCGTGAAGCTGCGCACCTCACTTTCACTTCACAAGCAGGAGAGCAAGGCTTTTTCATGCCACTGAATATGTTGTTTTGAAAGACATGTCTGAAGTAAAGTTATGTTTTTGCTATCAGAAAGTTATGTTTTTGTTAGCAGGAAGTTGCTAGGCAACAGAGGCATGCATATTTCAAAGACCAAGGGAAAATTTGCGGACACTGAAATGCTTGCGGTAATGGTGGTGATTACCACTATGGTAATTCAAGGTACAAATACTCTAAATTTTGTAATTTTGTTGATTTTTGTTTTGTAATTTTAATAAAACAACGTTTGTATCAAATATACACACAATAAGGTAAAGTCAGGGTATTATACAAAGCTGTTGAATAATTATTAAAAACGTTTAAAAAGACCACCTCTGCAGTTCTATCGTTAAAATGACTATATATATATTAAATTAAGTGATACCGGTTGTCGTCAAATAAACTTTAGCATCATCATGAAAAAATCATCAAAAAATTGTTAAAAAATAAATAGATTTTAACCAGGGGTGTCCAAACTTTTTCCTATGAAGGGCCAAAAACCAAACTTGATTGAGGTTAGTGGGCCAAAGGTAAATATAGTTGCCATGGGTAATTTCCAAATTTATTTAATAATATTTAAAAAAAACTAGAAAACATTGCTTTATATTAACTAATACAACATATATTTTTTTTACATTATGTAATGAACTTTATTCATTAAGTTTCTTTTCGGCTTAGTCCCTTTATTAATCAGGGGTCGCCACAGCAGAATGGACCAGCAACTTATCCAGCATATGTTTTAACCCAACACTGGGAAACACCCATACACTCTCATTCACACACATACACTACGGACAGTTTAGTTTATTCATTTCACCTGTACCGCATGTCTTTGGACTGTGGGGAAAACCGGAGCACCTGGAGGAAACCCACGCCAACACGAGGAGAACATGCAAACTCCACACAGAAATGCCAACTGACCCAGCCGAGACTCGAACCAACGACATTCTTGCTGTGAGACGATCGTGCTACCCATTGTGCCACCGTGATGCCATATAATGAACTTATTACAATAATAACAAAATCAGTCTCATTTAAAACAGAATGGAGTTACACTAGTTTTTGCCTTGATTTTGCTCACTGATGTCTTCTGCATAGTCCTCTATTCGTCGAGACATTATTTACGTTTTAAAAAATTATGAGTCCCTCATAACATTTAATTAAAACTCTTTTTTTGCAGCTCAGCAATAAAACAAACAAAAAAGGTTACGTCAAAATAGCAATGACATATTTAAAGGCATTCGCCCCAATCCTCTCCATCATTCTCACTCTCTTCTCAGATGGGATGGTGGGCCAAATCAAAGGTTACAGTGGGCCAACTTAGGCCTGCGGGCCCTACTTTGGGCATCTCTGATTTTAACACTAACTATGGAGGCAGTCATTTTGAACATTTAAAAAAAAATTATTTAAAATCGGGTGACGCGGTGGCGCAGTAGGTAGTGCTGTCGCCTCACAGCAAGAAGGTTACTGGTTCGAGCCCCAGCTGGGTCAGTTGGTGTTTCTGTGTGGAGTTTGCATGTTCTCCCTAAGCTAAATTGTCCCTAGTGAATGAGTGTGTATGGGTGTTTCCCAGAGATGGGTTGCAGCTGGAAGGGCATTCGCTACATAACATATATGCTAGATAAGTTGGCAGTTCATTCCGCTGTGGCCTTCTCGGATTAATAAAGGGACTAAGCCGAAAAGAAAATGAATAAATGAATAAATTATGACATTGATATTATTACCTCCCTTAATGTAGCATATTTAAGCCTTTAAATTGCACTTGCCTAATAATTTTTGTCTTCAACTGTACATTAATTCTTACATTAAGTACCTTAAAATGTTCTTAAAATTAAACACAACAATGGACTGCTAGATTCAACAATAGGTACAAACATCAACATGCCAGTCAATAGGAAAACTATTTTGATTTTAAACAGCCACATGTCAGTGACTTTATACAACTCGCAGAAAAAAAATGTGATGGGGCAACAATTGTAATTATTGATATTTGAGAATCTGAGATCACACTTTTGCAGAAATACACAGCCTTTGACAATAGCCCTTTTCACAAATACAGACTTTTATCTAAATAGATCTGAGATCATATGTGAACATGCCCATTTTTAACATACCGGTAAATTAGTTCATTTAATTTTCTGGATATTTATCTGTGTAAAAGGGGCTAATAACAACAGAAGAAATGCATAGTGTTTTGTCTTCTTTTAGAAAAGCGCACAAGACATCTTTTGCTATAGCAGTTTTGCTTGATTTTATGGTTAGCTACCGTAATTTACAATTACTTGACCAAAATTTGCAATTCACCAGTTGAGAACCACATTATAGCTAACAATCTTTACATGATTACAATCCTTATCCAATAACCAATCAATAAGGAATTAAAAAGAGTGATACTTACTATCCAGGATAATGCCCACAAGTGGCTCATTGTTTTTGTTGAGGATTTCCCATAATGCAAAAGGCTCCTGAGGTGTTTCAGGCAGAATGCGGAAGAGCATAGATATAGTGTAGTCAGATGGGAGGCCTTCAGGATGTAGATACCTGTCAACAGAAATCACACAAACAGACCATCAAGAACTGTGCAATGGTCGTCTTGTTCATACAAAGTCTAACACAATGGCTAATTACATGCGCTAATTTTCATCAATTCACATGAATTGAATCCGATTGCAGACCTGTTTACATGTAATCTGAACACTGTAATCAGATTCAAATATGCATTTACATGTGTTTTACTGTATATACAATCAGATTAAAACGCTGCTCTGTGCATGTGCTCTTGCGTTTGTGACATCACACTTGCGGAGCTTACATCGAAATGATACAGCTATACAAAATAAGCCTAATCCATAGGTATTGAATTTAGAATCAGACTTACATACTTTTGGTTTTAAAAAATTGCCATAAAGCATTTTGAAGGTATCCAATTACTTGAGAATAGGTTAATGAATTAGTTTTTTAAAAGTCTTGAATTTGTTTGTGTCTGAACCTTAGTGTTTCATGGTACAGCCAGGAACAAAATAATGAGCAAAGATATCTATTAAAGCAGATTTACTTCATTTACAAAAACAAAGGTGCGAATAAAGAAGGCAAGAATCAACATACAGTAGCAACTTCACACAAGTAAAGTCTTACCTGCTTTAGCAAAGAACACAATAATCACTAAGCAACAAGAGTCACTGGACAAAGTTGCAGAAAAAACTAGAGGTTGGTTCTTTAAATGATAATTCACTGTTATTCAAGAGTTCACACTAAGCTGTTGATTGATAATACGGCATGTTTGACATGCTGTCCCGGGAGAGATCCCTGAGGGGAGTTTGAGCTCAGGTAGGTCTCAAGAGGTCCCCTGAGTTAGTTATTTGGTCCTATTATTGATTACTGGAAGTTGCCACAGTGTGATAGACCACTAACTGAACGGCAAATGCTTATATTCTTTGATAATTTGGTTTAATCAATTCACTTATACCGCATGTACAGATAACCTGATGCAAACCCACACAAGCACGGAGAGAACATGTAAACTCTGCACAGAAAAGCCACCTGACTCAAACCAGTGACCATCTTGCTGTGAGGCAACAGTGCTAACCACTAAGCAGCCATGCCACCCTATCCTGTATTAATCTAGGAAAGGTGTGGATGAGTAGGGGTAGATGGGGGGATTCTTCAAGACAAAGATAACTACGGTAAGAAAATCTGGTTATTTAAAGTGTGTTTGGATTCATCTGATTGGTAAATCATGTGACAGCTAATACGGTACCAGCCATGGTCAATCATAAACATGTGATCCTCTCGAAATTAGTTTATAAATAAACTTCATAAAACAATGTTTATCTGTACCTAAATTAGTTTGTGTAATTATTGAACAATAGAATTAATTCATTCATTCATTCATATATCTGTTCATTCATTTAGCAGAACGCCATTACAATTCCATCATCAGCTGCTTGCTTAAAGCCCAGGTCAATGTGAAGAACCTAAATGATGGTGGCATCCTGATTTACAATGATAGCACTAATTTAGATATTTATTTTTTGTTCACTGGCCTCATTGGTCCAACAAATAACCCTTATCATCCATAGAACTCTTTCATTGCACAAAATGTTGTTTATTGTGAAAAAGGTTCTTAAGACTAGGAAGAAAAAGGGTTCTTTTGAAAACTGTTTACTGAAAGTGAAATTAACTGATGGACAAATATAATACACAAAAAAGACACAGGTGAGCATAATAATAATAATAATAATAATAATAATAATAATAATAATAATAAT
>CAIGQZ010033112.1:2549658-2587238 GCA_903798205.1 Danio tinwini
ATAATAATAATAATAATAATAATAATAATAATAATAATAATAATAATAATAATAATAATAATAACAACAACAACAACAACAACAACAACAATAATAATAATAATAATAATAATAATAATAATAATATACGCAAGTAGCAACCGAAAAAATAGAAACAGATCCAGTAAATAAACTTAGGAACCAATCAACCACAATGGACTGTAAAAGTCAATAATACATAAACATACCTTATCCCTTTTACATGTAACAATAAATACTCCACTGACCCACTAGCTGAGTTTTATTGACGTGATCATTATTCAGAATGCATCGCTTTAAAGATTCCATGGCAACACATCAAGTTTATTACAACACCGCCATCCCAAAGATTTATGCATATAGTATGACTTTTGTTCATTTTTTTAATTTTCTCTAAACATTGACAAACATCCTAATTATATTGTGAAATATCTAACGTTCAGATTATCAACTATATGTAAGAACATGTATTTCATTATTTTAGCACTATGATATGACCAAATAATAGGATTAAATTAAAATGATCATATTTCCCAGTATTGGGTTGTGGGTGGAAGGGCATCCGCTGCATAAAACATATGCCGAATATGAATAGTTGGTGGTTCATTCTGCTAGGGTGACCCCTGATAAATAAAGGGACTAAGCGGAAGGAAAATGAATGAATGAATGATCATATTATTGATGCAAGATGGATGTTTGGCTCTGCCATGTTAGTCTATGCTGCAGGAGAGATCAGAGCTGCTGGACTTACAACATGTTAATCCATCTGTTTCTTCCAAAATACATGAAAGTAGTTTGCGTTTTAACATGGAAAAATAGACTGTGTATTTTTCTAAATCATACATGCTGTTTTGCCAGAACTTGTGTGAATGTAAATGTCTGAAAGAGAAAACAAATATTATTTGTTTGAAATGATTTGGGTTATAGAATCAGATGAGCCTCATATTTACATTTTAATATAAATGAAAACAAGTTTGAGAATGATAGACGTACATTGATTGCCATAAATGTTTTGTTGTTTAAGTATATACTGATTGTTCACTTAAAGTGTTCAGTTTACAACAACTCCATAAAACAGTAAAAATTACTGTATGTGTACTGGAACAAATCTATTTACATACTTTCCTCACAACCATGTTGTCATCTGCATTTTTTCTGTCTTTCTTATCACTATTTACTTAGTATACATTTTTAGTAAGTTCATAACCACACATTTAACTTCTCAACAGGAACAAAAGCAAAATCTATATATATATTTCCATCTTCCTCAAAAACTATTCCAGTGCATCCACATGGGACAAATTCCGCAGAAGAGTCGAAACAAATAATTACCATTGTCAAATACAATGTAAGACAGGGACTGGAATTTAATCAAAAGAATCAACCAACAAAAAATAAACAGATTAATATTACATAAAATCAACCAATTACAATTGAGTCCTCCAGCAGAATCTGCACAGCTGGTACAGCAGTTCTTCTATGAGCTTTTTTGCATTTGAGATCAGATGTGAACAGTATCCAGAGCTCTGGCATTACTCTGAGAGTCATTGGCCTTTCTCATAATCACCGATGAGATTATCATAATAACAGTGTGGTAGTAATTCCCAGCTGCCCGAGTGCGAGATAAAGTGTGGCTGCGGTTTTGTGAGATTTACAGGAGAGGAGACCCTCGCGCTGAAACCCTCCACTGTAATAACAACATTCCCCCTGAGCACAGGAAAGTGAAGACTAATCTAAATATTATCGCATGTTAGCGAGGAGGAGGAGAAGGAGGGTCAAGCACAGAAGCCCCATCGCTCTTTGTTTTGCGTGTAAGTGAGAGCTTAATCTGTTCCTGCACACTAGAACCGCTTCATCTTGATTTGTTTAAGCACAGTTTAGGGTTTTGATTTGACAGGACACTGATTTCCTTGTGTTATCTGTTTTAGAGAGTTTCAGAATGAATCTGGTGGTTTGCTTTTTTAAGTTTAGAGAAAAGAAAGAAGTAAAAACACACATACCTGGTAGGCTGGGACACGAGGGCGTCTTTGTGAAGCCGGTAGCAGGGAAAGCTGTTGAAAGTGCCAGGCTCCATTGAAACACCTTGTACACTGCTGTAGTGTTTCTCAGCCAGGCCAAACATCTCCATCATCCGGAAGCCTGTAAACGACAAAATAATATTAACACACTACATTTTTTGTCCAAATATCTAACCCTCTATGGCATGGTGTTGGCACCACCATGAAATAAAATAACACAAAAAAGCCTAATAATAAGTCGGTGACCAATAAAATTTGAGGTGGGTGTGGTTTTGACCTTAATTCAGGGGGAAACAAGCCATTTTTAGGACCATAGTCTGCTTAAGCACACTGCTAGCAGTATGTAAAATAGATTTCACTTTTTAACATATTTAAGTTTAAATATGTTTATATTAAAAATATGTGACATGCATGGATATGTGAAGAAGCATATTTGATTGAGAAAAGATTCGTTTTGTTATTAACCATATGCTAAAATGGTAGTTTTTTATTTGTTGCCTCTGGGTTAGACCAATTTGTTAGACCAATTTGTAAAAACAAAAACATTCTATGGATGGAATAGTGCAGAAATGTATAGTGATCCCCATCATATATATTTTTTGCTTTACTGTATACTATTACTCACAGGAAATGGATATTGAATCATTTTATGGAGGTAAAGCACAAGATTGAGCAGTAAGGCTCATTCCTTCCAAAAGTAAGCTTGAAAAGTCACATTAGGTATGTTTTCTTTCAAAAATGCTAATTAAACTTCCAAAAAGTCACAGTTCATCTTTAACCCTGATTAAACAACCCTTATTAAACTAATTAAGTTCTGAGGCTTGTTTGAAAAGGCTTGTTTGAAACCTACAGGTAAGCGTGTTGAAGCAGGGCTGGAACCAAACTCTGCAAAAATTAGGGTATTTTTTTCCCTCCTAAAACTAAAATTCTAAACATTCTTGAAGCAAGCAGCATTTTTTGACTTGATTTTAGAACAAGATAGATGTGTTTTTCCTTAAAACAAGGTAAATGATCGGTCAGGGAGGTAAGCGAAGCAATCTATTTTCGCTCACCCCACTGGCAGATTATTTTGCTTGTTATAACAAAAAACTCACTTAATTTTGGCTTTTTTTTTCTGACAAGACAGTAATTTTTGATTTAAGAATTTCTTAATTAGAAATAAAACAAAAGCTCTAAGTAAGAAAATCTCTCTCTTGTATTTGTAAGTACAGTTGAAGTCAAAAGTATTAGGCCCCTTTGCTTTTTTTTTCTTTTTTTAATATTTCCCAAATGATGTTTAATAGAGCAAGGAAATTTTCACAGTATGTCTAATAAAAAAATTTATTCTAAAGAAAGTCTTATTTGTTTTATTTTGGCTAGAATAAAAGCAGTTTTTTATTTTTATTTTTAAACCATTAAGGTCTAAATTATTAACCCCTTTAAGCTATATATATATATATATATATATATTAGATAGTCTACAGAACAAACCATCATTATACAATAACTTGCCTAACTACCTCAACCTGCCTAGTTAGTTTAATTAACCTAGTAAAGCCTTAAAGCTGTATAGAACTGTCTTGCAAAATATCTAGTCGAATATTATGAACTGTCATCATAGCAAAGATAAAATAAATCAGTTATTAGAAATGAGTTATTAAAACTATTATGCTTATAAATGTGTTGAAAAAAATCCTCTCTCTGCTAAACAGAAATTGAGGGAAAAACAAACAGGGGGGCTAATAATTCAGGGGGACTAATAATTCTGACTTCAACTGTACATTCAGAAGTTTGTAGTAAGATTTATTTGTTTGTTTGTTTGTTTGTTCATTAATTAATGTGTTCAGTATATTTCTTTGGCTACCAAAGACTGCATTTATTTGATAAAACTATTCATTCATTCATTCATTTTCTTTTCAGCTTAGTCCCTTTATTAATCCGGGGTCGCCACAGCTGAATGAACCCACCTTATCCAGCACGATTTTACGCAGCGGCTGCCCTTCCAGCCACAACCCATCTCTGGGAAATATCCACACACACTCATTCACACTCATACACTATGGACAATTTTAGCCTACCCAATTCACCTGTATTGCATGTCTTTGGACTGTGGGGGAAACTGGAGCGCCCAGAGGAAACCCATGCAGGGAGAACATGCAAACTCCACACAGAAACGCCAACTGACCCAGCCAAGGCTCGAACCAGCGACTTTCTTGCTGTGAGGCGACAGCACTACCTACTGCACCACTGCGTCACCTGATAAAACTATATAAAATGTTATATTTTTATTTAAATTATAACTTTGTAAGTTTTAATATATATATATATATATATATATATATATATATATATATATATATATTATAAATTTTTTTTAATTAAATAAATATTATATTTTTTGACATTTGTGTAAATTTAGAGCAGCGGTTACTTCAGTCTTCACAATGTAAAAAGTGTGTTTTTCTTTTTACCTTTTGTTTTTGTTTTCCTGTTTTCCAGTAGAAATATTCTTTTAAATTATTATTCGTACCAGGGGTGTTGTTGTTAATGGAAATTAATCAAGTTTATGTTATTCATGTTATTAAAAAATACCAAACGCACTGGTGGCAATTATTTAATTTTTAGATGATTAAGAAAAAAAGTTACATGAGGAATCAGTCTAACATGTCAATATTATGCTCAAAAGATATTTATTTATATTGTTAATGATAAAAACAGTTTATTAACTTTGGTTTATAAATATATATCAATTTACATAAATATATAAGTATCTTTACTGACACTTAATGGACCCTTGTTGAATTAAAAAAATAAATAAACTTACTGACCCCAAACATCTAAATGGTAGAGTATGTACTTCAAAATTTAGTATGCTAATAAATAATGTAAAGAAAGAAAGAAAGAAAATAAACAAACTGTAAAATGCTATCCTATGCCATGTTAATATTTTATCATATAAATGAACTTATAAATATGATAATATTTAATGTGCTGTTACATTATAAATATTTATGACAGGAAATGATAAGTTTTAAAGCGTATCATTTACCCAACAAAATTGTAAACACAATTGCAAAAACAATCAGGTCAAAACAGCAACAAAGGCTGTATTTGTTCAGCTAGTAAAAGAGAGACCGTTTGTAAAGTATAATTAACTGAGCTTTTTTTTTTCTTTCTTCAAGATCTAAATAATGGTGCACAAATAACATGACCCAGTGCTCTTAATTAAGTAAATGGGTTTCTGTATACTCACAGTGAATGAATAGATCTAACAGTTTAAATAAATCCTCATATCTTCCCACCCAGCACAGTGAAAGTGTGTTTTATGCAGAGGTTACTGTGAAAAAGAAGCATTTATTGTTGTCTTACCAGCTAAAGTGTTCCCACTCATTAACACCGAGGGGCAAGCTGAAAAAGAAAAAACAGAACAGAGTGCAAAGCCTATCAGTTCCCTGAGAACAAAGTGATTTTGGAAATTGCACATTGCGTAATGATGCATTCAAAAATATTTATAATACAAAATCTTGTTTAGAGAAATTTGAACAGCAATAATTTTAGACTTGATTTAGACTTGTCACAAGGGATGATGTCAGGCAACGGAAGAAGCTAAAATAATTCAAAAGCAATTATTTTGTGATATAAAAAAGTTTTTATTTTCACTAATAATCCCACAAAGGTTTTCAGTGTCACCTGAATAAAGTTAACTAGTAATTGTCAAGCATGAATCTACTCAAGCACACTGGCCATACAGTATATATTCATTGCTGCTTGTTATTTAAAATGATTAAGATCCAGTAATGAATGACTTTGGTTAAATATTATTAACTCTGGAAGAGTAGGTTCCTACCTACTGTACTTCAGTATTGTGACATTATTTCCAACTGAAAATGAAAACTGAATAGAAGGTCGGCAAAATTGCACACTTCACTATCATCTAGTATGTGAAAAACTGTTTGTGAGCTGAGTATTACATGAACATTAATAGAATTTGAAAAACTGTAAGTACCCGGTTGACCTACTGATTCTTGGGATTAAATGGAGAGCTTGCTTACATTTTGCATCCTGGAATTAGGGGTAGGGAATTAAAAGCCTTATGTGACAGTAAGGAAAGTAATACATTTTTTTCATGAAATGTTTCATTTGGTTGTTGTCTTTCGGGTCATTGAGAAATTAAACATTTATATGATGTAGAAAATCACTTATAAAAGGAAAATGGCAACTATGAACTTTGGCAACTATTGTTGTGGGTGGGCTTAAATGAGTAAAAAAAGATCTATATATATAGATATATATATATATATATATATAAAGATATATATATATACACATCAGTGCATCCAGAAAGTATTCATAGCGCTTCACTTTTTCCACATTTTTCCAAAATGGATTAAATTTATTTCCTCAACATTCTACACACAATACCCCATAATGACAATGTGAAAAAATATATTTTTTGAAATTATTGCAAACTTATTCAAAATAAAATAACCTGAAAAATCACATGTACATGAGTATTCACAGCCTTAGGTCTTTGAATATGATGCCACAAGCTTGGCACACCTGTGTTTGGGAATTTTTGCCCATTTCTCTTTGCAGTACCTCTCAAACTCTATCAGGTTGAATGGGAAGCGATGGTGTACAGCCATTTTCAGATCTCTCCAGAGATATTCAATTGGATTTGGGTCTGGGCTCTAGCTGAGCCACTCAAGGACATTTACCGAGTTGTTGTGAAGCCATTCCATTGATATTTTGATCATTGTCCCGTCCTGCTGGAAGATGAACCATCACTCCAGTTTAAGGTCAAGAGCACTCTGAAGCAGGTTTTCATTCAGGATGTCTCTGCACATTGCTGCATTCATCTTTCCATCTATCCTGGCTAGTCTTTCAGTTCCTGCTGCTGAAAAACATTCCCACAGTATGATGCTGCTACCACCATGCTTCACTGTAGGGATGGAATTAACCTGGTGCCTGGTTTTCTCCAAACAAAATGCCTGGCATTTGCTCCAAAAAGTTCAAGTTTAGTCTCATTAGACCAGAGAATGTTGTTTCTTATGGTCTGAGAGTCCTTCAGATGCCTTTTAGCAAAATCAAGGTGGGGAGTGGCTTCCGTCTGGCCACTCTACCATAAAGGCCTGATTGGTGGATTGCTGCACAGATGGTTGTCCTTCTGTAAGGTTTTCCTCTCTCCACAGAAGAACGCTGGAGCTAAGACAGAGTGACCATCGGGTTATTGATCACCTACCTGACTAAGGCCCTTCTCACTCGATCCCTCGGTTTAGATGGCCAGCCAGCTCTAGGAAGAGTCCTGGTGGTTCCAAACATCTTCCACTTATGGATGACGGAGGCCACTGTGCTCATTGGAACTTTCAGAGCAACAGATATTTTTGTAACCTTCCCCACTCTTGTGCCTCAAGACAATCCTGTCTCGGAGGTCTACAAAAAATTTCTTTGTCTTCATGGTTGGTTTGTGCTTTGACAATCATTGTCAACCCTGGGACCTTATATAGACAGGTGTATGCCTTTTCAAATCATGTCCAATCAACTGAATTTACCACAGGTCAACTCCAGTTAAGAAAACATCTCAAGAATGATCAGTGGAAACAGAATTTACCTGAGCTCAATTTAGAGCTTCACGGCAAAGGCTGTGAATACTTATGTACATGTCATTTTTCAGGTTTTTTATTTTTAATACATTTGCAACAATTTAAAAAAAATCTTTTTTCACATTGTCATTATGAGGTATTGTGTGTAGATTTTCTTGATGAACAGAATAAAAACATGAAAAGAAAAAAGAAAAATGACCCCAAACGTTTGACCGGTAGTGTGTGTGTGTGTATATATATATATATATATATATATATATATAATTTTATCATTTTGGAGTGAACTATACCTTTAAGAAAATGATGACCTTGCTTTATTTCAAATTGTACCCAATAATGCCATTTATCCATAACTGCATTCACTATATTGCAAGTTTTTTCTAATCTTACTGTATAAAACGCTCTACATTACATCACACCAAACTGCAAGAGGAAGTTTCTGTGTATTCTCAAAGGGACGTACTGGCAGTCGCTGCCTCACAAACAAAAGTTATGAGCTGTTCTTCAATTTTCTTGAAGGCATCCAGATCGTCCACAAAGAACACATGTCTCTCGCTAGGTTTGCTGGCGATGTTCACCAGCTCCCCATAGTCTGCATCAGCGAAGCCAATGGCAAAGATGATGTAGCCTACGGTGAAACAAGGAAACATGACTTTTATTACAGCATTTAAAGTCCTATTTTAAACAGCCAAACAAGCTAACCACAAGACAGTTGGTGTTTTTTAAAAGCTGTTGTTTATACAACATGAAAATTAAGTTATTATGTGGAGGGAACATTCGACTCACCCTCCATCTGCATCTCTTTGGAGATCTTGTTGACATCATCCTGAGAGCGGCCGTCGGTGAGCACAACCAGCACTTTCGGGATGCCTCTTCTTACACCCGCATCCTCAGAAAAGATGGCCTCCTTGACATGCTTGATGGCTCGACCTGAATCAAGAGTCATAAACATAGATGTTACTGCCTCATGCCAAGAGCAGGATTTACACTGCTTCACAGACTCTGGGTTGCCAAAAAGTGATGGATTTTACAGGAACTTTCATCATGACGCTGTGTTTGCCAGGAAGCCATGTTTTGCTCAAACTTCATTCCAGAACCGTTAGAGAGCTGAAGTAATGGTGAAAAAAATTGAGGATTAAACAAACAAAGTGTGGATTAAAAAATATATAATTACAATTTTGTTGAAATAACACTTGTACTGTATGGTTTCTGTAAATGTTGTTAAAACTGTCATCATCTTTAACTCTAAAAAATAAGATGCAAAGAAAATAATTTATCAGATTAGAATAATCATGTCACGTTATCTCATGTTATCACTAGAACTAGGCAGTCATTTTGATCCTTTTGAAATTTTGTGTTGAAGTAAAGCCCATACACAGTAGTACCCTGACTTTTGCTAAATATGTGTATATTTCATTCGAACACTCACATTTTATGAAAATGACAAAACACAAGAGTTTTGAGATATTCAAAAAAGAGAAAATAAAAATATATTTATTTTTGCCCTCTTGACTAATTCAGCATGTTTCTTTCTAACTTGTGATTTTGCTAACTTCTTCACAAGCAAAACAATAACCATAGTCATTTCTCAGCTCCATACACACAGGCAGTGTTTGGTGTAGCTCACAGTAGTAACGCACATTACATAATAATATTACTTATTTAATATTACTTAATACTTATTGAAAGTAACGAGTAAAAAAGCGCATAACTTTTAAAGGTGCAGTATGTAAGTTTGACACCCAGTGGTTGAACTAGGTATTGCACTCCTGGATCAAAACAAACGCAAACGCAGGATGCCAGTTTGAGTACAGGAGCGAGTGATTCCCTCGAGCGACACGCGACAGAGGGAATATTTTTCATATTTAAAGGAGTTTTGGTTCTAACCAACACCTCAAATTGATATATTAGAAATGGCTTCTATTTCTCACAGCTGAACAACAGAAATCTATGACAGTGATCACCTCAGGTAAACTTGTGTGCTTTATTCAGTGCTAAATGCTAAAACGTGAGTTTAATGCCATTTTACATTATATTTATTGTCATTTACTGAAAGCAACAGAAGAAAGTTCACATCAGATCTTGAAAATACAACAAACCGTTTGAAATCGAACTTTAGAACTAAACACATATGAGTGATTCAGCATCTACATTTAATAATGTTAAAGAGAGTTAACATGTATTAAATAGATTATAAACTTTACCGTTTCGTGAGTGAGTGCATATTCTGTACTTCTAAAAGGCTGTGTTTACATTTCTGTCAAGTTTCATCTGGCGCAAACAGCCAAATTGCTCATCACTGCGAATCTCGTCACAAATCGTGTTGTTAGGACACGCGGTTACAATGTAATCTGCTCACCTGATGTTTAGGTTTATAATATTTATATAATTTGCTAATTAATAACCTCATGTGGAACTGAATATTGCACTATATATTGTTAACATCTGCACAACTCTGGTTTGCACTCATTGCCATATGCCCTTAACTGTAATTGTATTGCTCATAAAATGTTATTTTTTACGTACATTTTTAGATTAGAGTACATCTTATGTATATACATATATATTTTTAATGCGTATATTTTTTGACCACATTCTATAATTGTATTTATTGTATATTCTTTTTACAACTCAACTATTTGTATTTTTGTATTAATATTATATGTTAAACACCTAGGGTCTGAGAGTAACGGAATTTTGATTCTCTGTATGTCCTGTACATGTGGTTGAATTGACAATAAAGCTGACTTTGACTTTGAATCTGGCTCATTTCGACGTCTGATACTGTTCATTTCGGTCACGGAATCATGAATGAATGAATGAATGAATGAATGAAATACGCTGTTTTCCAACAAGGCAACCCAGGGTGCTGAAATATAATTGGCTAAACTTGCATTGTGCAGGTGAAATTTACCGAAACATAAACAGTGTTCTGGCACAGAAAAAACATTTTCAAAGCAGAATATCTGACTTCAGCGTTGTTTGTCAGTTAAACAAGTATGTTCACTTGGGATGTTTCTTAAATATCTGCACACATATTGTGGTATTTTAATGCTTTAGAAGAGTCAAAAACCTACATACAGTACCTTTAAAGAGAAGTCATATTATTTGAGTTATTTATTTTTTTAAATGAAACTTGAATTAATTTTAAGGCTTTTAAAAATATATATTGTGGAATAAAAATGACTTAGTCAGGTTGAATTACACACTCAATGAGAGAGCGTGCTGCAAGAGAACAGACAGTCGGCTCAACCTCATCATCATCAGGTCTCTTTTTTCACAGCAGATGAGTCAGTGTACTGTTGTAGTAACTAAGTAACTCAGGATATTGGTTTATTTCGAGTCAGTGGGAGCATCTGGTATGTTACTGAAGACGCAAATTGTTTCACGACAACTCAGTTCAATGTAATCAGAGTATATGCAGGAATCCTAAAGGAAATTTCAATACCTTTTTAAGACTTTTTAAAGACCTTCTTAGAATATTTTAAGACCTCGTCGCCACTTCAAGTTCTAATCAGTATCAAACCTTTAATTTAATAGACAGTTGCTAATAAACCGTTGTAGTTAAATAAATGAATGGAGCACAATCGTTCAACAGAACTTAGATAAGCTCAGAAGAAACAAACATTGAAAGAATAAATTACGTGGTTGTTTTCAGCGACAGGTTTCAGTAACTGTTTAAACTCGTCTTTCTCCAACCAGAAGTATGCAAACTTGCATTATCCCATTTTGCCGTCTGTGTTGCTCTATGGCAGGGCTATTCAGTTAGTTTGTCTTAGGGGCCAGTTCATGAAAAGAAAACATATTGGCATATATTCTAATTTTGGAAATAACGAACTTGCACGCGGAAAAGATGAGATATGAGAAAGGCTCGCTGCTATAGTTAATCTAGTGTTCGTGCATAATAGCTTTAATGTAGCTATAAGCTCGGAACTTTAAACTAGCGCACAGGTGGCATAACTTTGTTTAGTTGCAGAAGTTTCATTTCGTGCAACAAAAACACAGCGTTAAGAAGCCTATTAGCTTAAGTATCCAAATGTTTTCGGCTGCTCGCGCTACTCGCTTAATGTCAGGTGACTCACGCTCTGCACAGCTTTCAACTGCAGCTCGTGCTGTATTGAACAGACGCACGTCACTTCATAACTATAGCAGCTGTATTTTGACTGAACTAAATTTATTTTTGATGTCTTGGTCACACTATTTAGAGGGCCGGAACAAATTGCCTTGGCCCGTGGGCCACCAATTGAATAGCCCTGCACATCACCCGGACAGGGGAGCTTGGTCAAACACACCCAGGCCGAACCAATCGAGGAAAATAAATATATTTATGTTTTTTTGGAGTCAAACACTTTGGACAATGCTTGAACAATTTAAGACCTCGTGAATACAGGATTAAGACTTAATTTAAGGGCCTTAATTTTAGTATGTGATTTAAGGGCCTTAATTTTCTCATAATTGATTTATTTTTATTTACTTTTAATACCTTTTAAGACCCCGCAGACACCCTGTTAATGAACTGATTCGACCGGTTCACTTAGAAGATCCAGTTAAAACAAATGATTCATTTGCAAATCGCCCATCATCACTACAGACAGTCAGAAACAGAAACAATGGCAGGCCGGGGACCTACATTTTTGCAATGGATTCTTGTTATTTTGAACTAAGTGGATTGTACTTAAGTATAGATTATGTATAAGTAAAACTTTTGACAACTGCAAGAAACATGGAGACATCGAGAAAAAAATATATACAAAACAAAACTGGATGCAAAGCATGGACCAAGCACTACACTCCACCCCTCCAACAACAACAAATGATTGACATCAGTTCACGTTCTGAAGTAATTTATTCAGTCTATAAAGCTTAAAGATTTGAGCATGTTTTTTTTATCTTACTGTTTAGTTGAATATTAAACATTTGAAAGGTTTAAAATCTGTTTTTGCCTTAATATAAATTGTTTCATGTTAGTACTCTTAGGCTTTGAAGAGATCAAACCTCAGCCAGATAAGGAAAGGTGGAGGTGTTTTTGGTGGAATAACTCAATATTGTAATGCACTACTTTCAAAAGTAACTTTCCCCGACACTGCACACAGGATATCAGATAATTTACGTCCTAGGCTAACATCCTTTTAGGGCCACAACCCCTCATACTTTCTCCTACACTTCTACTAAAACTAACACACATCTTCAACACTTTTGTTTTCAGAGACTTTCCCCACCACATTGGATAAAACTACTACTAAAATGCCTGCCTCTCACCCTATTCCCACCTTTACAAGTTGTGACAACCAGGTGTCATCTTTTATAGCAATAAAAAAAATGGTAATTGCATTATCCAACTGCACAAAGCATACAATAGCCCATTTTATACCTATGGTGTTAGTAGATTACCTGCACCTTCATCTTCATCTTCACAATCACTGGCTTTGTTTGCTATTTAAAGTAATCTGCATTGTTTTATGCACTGCGTTGGACATTATGGAAAGAGCTGCTTTGTGCTGCATTGTCAGCAGGGACACCACTACTTTTACTACTTTCAAAGCCCCCTGGGCTGTATTGAGTCAGTAGTACAAATGAAATTGGGTGTGGTGGTCCCCTTGATAGAAATCACATTATTCGCTTTTGATGGAAATTGGGTCGGGCATCCTGCCTAATCAGGGTCCCTTGAATCCTCCTAACCTTTCCCCTGTTACACCACCACAGATACTCACAGAACATTCCACTCCCATCTGCAGTTTTAAGAGATAGCACTCTAGAGCTAATTTCCCATTTAGTAATTCTGGCCCCGGGTTTCAAAAGGGGCCATTCAACCGAAACTCCATTAGTGTCATGTCACTGAAGCCCTGTAGATTGCAAAAGCTGATTCCACATCATTAGTACTCATTCTGCTGGATTCGTCTGCCACCTGACACCATGAATCATCAGATGCTTCTGTTTACCCTTTCATCACCGCTCATCATAAGATCTCCACTTCACTAGTTTAAAATCCTATCCCACAGGTATGTTTTTCACAGTTGCCTGGAGGGCGGAGGTATCCAAAGCACATCAGCTGGTCATGAGGGTTCCTCGGGGTTCAATCATTGGACACCTCCACTTCTCCACACAGATCCCTGGGACTCATCATACAAGAATGCACAGCTACATTTCAGTCAGGTGATCCAATGGTAGCTGCACAGGTCTCAGAGTGTCTTAAAGTGGAAGTGAAGCAGTCAGTCAAGATTTCATTATTTTTTAAATTGATTTCCACTTTAATGAATATATATTAAACAAACTTGATTGATGTAACCATTTAGAAGAAAATGGCATTTGTTATTATAGCTTTTAGAGCTAGGGCGCCGCCATCTTAGAATATCGCTGTCTCTGACATCACAGGGTTGGTTTCCTTCCCTCAGCTAAACAGATAGAGTGGAAGTAATGGACTGAACACAGAGAATTGACAGCCTAATTTAACCTAATGCGTGAAGTTGTGGACGTGGAGCTGGTGCAAATACAAGCATCAAAGTTGTGTCTAATATATAAAAACATGTTTATTCTATTTTTCTTTTTTCCATATTAACACTCAGGGGTCTGAGGAGATTTTAGGGCCCCTGAGATGTTTTGACATGCCCTGACATTTGTGTTTGTTTCAGCTACTTATTACATAGTACTGGCCAACATGTATTTTTTTGTATTCAGCACAAACTGTGCTACAATAATATGTGAGAAATCTTAATGTACATGATTGCCATTTTTTAGAAAAAAAAATAGTATGTGTGGTTAGTAAGTTTTGGAGAAAAAAACGTAGCTGAAATAAGGTAAAAAAAAAACACACACTGAATGTGCCTGAACAAGACTTTTGAGTAACCAGTCTTATAGACTAGAATATTTACTTCCCAATTATGTGAAAATTATTCTGTTCTCTCATTCAAAGAAAACATTACAATGAATTAAAATTTGTTAATTTTGTTTTGGGTAATCAGAGCTGTATGCGTGAGTGACAATGGTGATGAGTAATTCACACCTGGAGAGACAAAAGACACTCCCTTACTCACCCATCAAGGGCATTGTAAAGCAATGTCTATCTGCAAAAGCTAGATACAGTGCTCTGCATATATAAGTAGACCGCTCACAAATCTCTCTTTTAAATTCATATTTTTAATAGGAAGCTATTCAATATTATATTTGTGCATATACATTAGATTAGTCAGTCTGAAGCCAAATCTGGAGCTTATCTAACAAAATAACTTGCGATAACGGTCCAAAAACTAGTACACCCAAATTTATGTTATAGAAAAAATATTAAATACAAATTTAAAAAAGAGGAAAAATCAAGAGAAGCAAAAAAAAATAAATAATAAAAAAAAAAACGTTAGTTGAAATTTTGTAGGTTGTAATTTTTTGCAATATTTTGCTTGAATTTAATTGCATTATCTTTCAATTTCTAAATATGTTTGGTGACAAAAATATTATTTTCATAAATATATCTCTTTAATAAAACAGTTTTGTTTAAATGCACAAAAACACATAGCCTATATTCACTGAGAAATGGATACAAATATTTATTTTCAAAATGAGCTGTACTCAATTATGCTGAGCACTGTATGTGCAGTTATACAGCAAGCATAAAACATATACCGTATATTTGAAGTGGTATAAATCGTGTTTGCCAAACGGTTGTAATAAAAACTTTCTTGTGCATTAATCCAGCATTTAATAATAATTTCTGAATGACTGAGAAACGGAAGTAGCAAAATGATAAAAGCTTTGAACATAAGAATGAATAATATTTTAAACATGAAAAACAATTACTTTAAATCTCAATATTTTAAGACCTTGTATATATATATTTGCCCAAATACTCGATGATGATCCCGTGATGTTAAATGGGTCATAATTTCAATTTATTCCTGGGAATAAAAATGAAACAACCTTTCTAGCGCGCTGTGTTTGTTTGAGGGAAGTTTACTTTCTTGCCAGGACGCTGTTTTTGTTTTTGGGTTTGGGGACAACTTTCGCCATTGTCTGTCATTATGGCAGAAGGGAAGAGCCGGCGTGATGCGCGCTCTGCCAGGAGAATTCTATGGATTATCTAGGGACACAAAATTTGTTTTCAAAATAAGTCGGAAAGTTCACCTTCCATGCTTTATGCAGGTATCTCTCTCTCCCTTATGTAATAGTGTATTCAAGGAACGTGTAGACTCGTGGGCGCGTTCGCATTAAAATTAATGAACTCAGACTGAGGAACTAGACAGTGTTGGTTTCATACTGATTATTTCATCAAACAATGTTTGTTTTCAACATGCACTCACTAAAAGGAGACTGCACTGCATTAAAAAGGAGACACTTTAAGCTTTCTATAGATATATGTCTAATGTCTCTGTGTTTTGTTTTCGCAGTTTCAGTGCATTTTACTGACATGTTTCTAAAAACAGTTTGCGGAGAGAGAACAGAAAGAATGCCTACACTGTGTTTTCCTTATATTGCAAAAGCACACAATTTTGTTGTTATTGTGAGCATACACATAAAAGCAGACACCTAATATATTCAATTTATGTATTGCTTTTATCTGTACGATCAAAATTGAAAGTGTAATTTAAGTTCTTTTCGGCATTATCAGGAGAAGACGCCTCAAAACGCGTATACGCTGTCTTCGACCCATGGGGTTAATTACGATCATTTGATGCACTTTGGTCTACTCTTTGTATTACGCTGCCTGGCTGTCTGTCTGGGTTTCAACAATGGTTTCAACAAGGTCCGGTATGGGGGCGGGTACTTTCACTTTTCACTACTGCAGCTGCTCACCTCTTTTCGTGTTCAAACCAAACTAAGATCTGCGCAGTTTTTCACATGGCAGGTTTTTACTTCCTTTGTAACAATTGTGGCCAATCAAACACAATTATTTTGCTTTATTCTACAAATGATACACCATCAACTTCTCCTACCCAGAAAAAACTGGATGTTCAGTGTGTAATCTGATTTCAAGGTATTTCCGACACTGGTCAAACTATACACTTCTTGCTTAAGACTGATGCTTTTAATGTAAACCTTAATTCTCTCTTAATGTGTGATCAGGTGTTTTGCAACAAGACTCTTACTCATGTATTAATGTTATTGTAGTAAAGTTCACGGCCACCTGGCCGCTGGGAAGAAGTCCCCTTGCCATAATTATGGTTTTAATACTTCTGCAATTTATGTTTAACTCTACCACAGCTTAACAAGATCATAGATGGTTCATGTTTGATGTCCCTGCAAAGCTAATTTGGTGTACTGACCGATTGTTTACATTTTATGTTAACACGTGTGCAACATATTACCATTTTAAGAAACTTTGAACATTTCTGCATCAGTTTACACCTACGCTCTCAGAAATAAAGGTACACGAGCTGTCACTGGGGTGGTACCTTTTCAAAAGGTATACATTTGTACTTAAAGGCTCCATATTGGTACCTTAAAAGTATATTAGTACCTAAAAAATTTAAGAGGAACACTTTTGTACTT
The DNA here is from genome assembly GCA_903798205.1 of Danio tinwini. Classification (NCBI taxonomy): domain Eukaryota; kingdom Metazoa; phylum Chordata; class Actinopteri; order Cypriniformes; family Danionidae; genus Danio; species Danio tinwini. The sequence goes on from CAIGQZ010033112.1 coordinate 2,566,754, forward strand.
TTTAGGTACTAAAATGTACCCTTGAGGTATTAATATGGACCTTTTCAGTAGAAGTTTGTCCCTTTTAAAAAGATACCACCCCAGAGACAGCTCGCATACCTTTATTTCTAAGAGTGTAGAATGCTTATTTAAATCACTATGCTTCAGAACAAAGGACTATAAAACGTGCCTCAGGGCAGTTAACTTCTCATTGATCAAGTCGGCTCCGGAGGGTAGGTACAAAACGTCTGGTTACGTCCGTAACCCTCGTTCCCCGAATAAGGGAACGGAGACGTGTGTCTTAAACAGACTTTGGGAGTACTTCAGACGACCAATCGCTTCTGATAATAAGAAAACGGGCCAATGAAATGCCAATTGAATTGGCGGAGCTGAGCTCCACAGCTGTGGCTGATGAGCTCATCAGGGCTATATAAGCCAGCTGCTGGAGTCAGATCCTCAGAATTGCCTGCTGAAGAGCCGATCACTCAGCTCCCAGCTGGAGACTTAGGTGCTGTGGCAGTGGAGACACACGTCTCCGTTCCCTTATTCGGGGAACGAGGGTTACGGACGTAACCAGACGTTCCCCTTCATAGGGAACTCCAACGTGTGTCTTAAACAGACTTTGGGAGATGTTCTGGAAAGCGCCACAGCAGCTAAGCCCGTCACGCTCCTGATGTGCAGTTTGCCAAGCAATGCGTGGGCGCACTGACAACACCAAAAGCGCAACCTTCCAACGTCCCCTAGGCCCAAAATTACCATTACATGGGAATAATACAATTTAGATCGGGGGTCGTAATTGTGCTTTTACCTAGCTAATATAGACTAGGGATTTTAGAGATACGACAGTACGTTGGGAAAGCGTGCCAGTCCCCAAAGGGGGAGGACGCTGCGGAGACCACCTGCTACCCGGAAGGGGAGACTTGATGGTAAGAAGCATATGGACTAGCCCTATTGAGGGGGAGTGCTACATATGATAAGCTGGTTAGTGGTTAGGGAAGACATGGGTCCGCCTGAATAGGGGGAACACACCATGGTGGATAATGCATATGGCATCACCTAGACAGGGGAATGCACATAGCTGGCACCGAACCTCAGTATGCGGGTAGACCAGATGGGCGTACCAGACTACACACTGAGCCAAGCACTCGACTCCTCCGCTGAGTCAGGTGCTGGGGGCCTCGGAGGAATTCTCTAGGGTTCGCCTGAAAAGGGAAACTTACTAGTAGAATAGAAAATGCGCACGCATCTCCGGGTTAGGGAGCCTGGCGCAGCAAGCGTTTATTGACACCGAGCTTAATTTCCTCTCGATTGACTGGGGTAACCAGTAACCAGGAGGAAAGTGACTCCACTCGAGAAATAATCTCGATAATGTGTTAGGTGTCGCCCAGCCAGTAGCTCGACATGATCTGTTAAGAGGCGCTGTGTACTCACGCCGAAAAGGAGGCACCGCTTATTATATTATTATTATTAAGTGTGCTCTCTCTCCCGGGGAACACAGCTCGCCCTGGCACATGAAGCGAGGGTGATGGCATAAATTAAAAAATGGACCAACCTCTATTTTAATACAGCACTTCCCTTCTGCTGATCATAACAGAAAAGAGCTGCGTATGCTTACATGTCACGTTAAGCGCAGTGCGCGGACATAGCAATGAAAAGGCTGAGTCTGCCTCCTCCGCAGGCAGCGCTTGCAGGCTCACCACCTAATAAAAAAAAGGGGGGGGGTGGTAGAAGCCTTGGCACAAGGTGAACCGAGGTCTCAGGTATTTAAACGTGAGAGTAGGTCGGCCCAATTACTGGCACAATTCGCTGACCGAAAATGCCACCGGAATCTTAACCCTCCTGATACCAGCGCGATCAGCAGAGCTGCCTAAAGGGACAGAACGTATATATACTGATCGAGTGGCTCAACGGACCTAATCATAACTGCTAGGGCTAGACAGATCCCAAGAGGGTGAGAGAGGGGGCGGGGATGGATTATCATCACGCGCCACGCGCCTCTGAGAAACCGGCTGAAGAGGTTATGCTTTCCCAGCGCGCTACCATCCGCATTAAAAACGCGGATGATCACACGCCAAACCTTCAGTGTGGAGGGAGACAGCCAGCGCTCCAGCTATCCTGAAGGAAGAAAACACAACACTAATCTGGCATGTCCGGGGGTTTTCTCAGAGAGAATTCCCACACAACGAATAGACTCCACTGCAGAACATAGGCATACCTAATAAGGCGCTCTAGCCTGTAGTGACGGTGTTAACTATCACACTGATAAGTCACCTAAGTCCACCGCGCTCTGTCTGGAAACCATCCAAAGAGGCTTCAGAGCCCTGCACGGGTGCCAGGGGGTGCCCGTCCCAGAAAAAGGAAGTGCTTTTTCCGGGGAATTCATTAGGGAGGGCCATCACGAGGAGTGTGAGTTCTGAAAACTCGGGTCCGGTTGGGCCAGAGAGGCGCAACGAGCAAGACCCGCTCCTCGTCTCCCCAACTTTGCACAGTGTAAGTAGTGTCTGTGCGAGCAGGCTCACTGGGGAAAGAACGCATATTGCGTAACCCGGGGCCAGCTGAGAGCCAGCGCCTTTGTGCGGAGCAGAAAAGGCAGCCAGCGAAGGGCCGCTCGGGAGAAACAGCAGGATGACCTGGGCTTCTCTGAAGCGTGCCCATAACAGCTGGGACGTGCCGGGGTGGAGTCTCCGTTCTCCTGAAACATAGCAGTCCTGAGAGCTTGTAGCTGGCATGGAGAGCTTGTACAGGATATGAACGGCGCGCAGCTATTTAGCCGCAAGACTCCGGAGGAGCGGATGGCGAGCAAACTGAGACATGCTGAGGTGGCGAACACCGCCCAAACGGTTGATGTATGCCATCGCAGCCGTGCTGGCCGTCCTAACCAACACGCGTTTTCCCTCCCGCTTCGGTAGTGACCGGCGGAGAGTGAAAAACAATGCCAACAGCTCCAGGCAGTTGAAATGCCAATGCAACCTGGGTCCGGTTTACGAACCTGCAGCTGCATGCTCGATACACACAGCCCGCCAGCCCATACTGGAAACATCTGTCAAGATGACAGCATCACTGGATACTTGTTCTAAGGGCACTCAGGCCCGTAGAAGGCAAGATCCATCCAGGGGCTGAAGGTGCGGAGACACAGCGTGGTGACGTAAACCCGGTGCCTCTCCGCATGCCATGCCCATCTGGGGACCCGATCGCGAAGCCAGCGCTGAATTAGCGCTGAACAATTGAGCAGCGTGATAGCGGCTACAAATGTCATATGCCCCAGGAGCCTCTGAATAATTTCAGTGAGACCAATATAACTGCCGAATTAATCAGACAGGACAGCGCTAGCCCAGCGCGCTAAGAGCGCACCGTGATGCAGACCGAGTCCAGCTCCAACCCGAGATGAGAGAAGCTCTGCCCGGGGGAGAGCCCGCTCATACTCGGTTGACCCAAAACCCAAACAGGCTGAGGTGCCGGAGCACCAGGTCCCTGTGCATAATCGATCAGTTCAGAGATCTAAAAATAGTCAATGAATAATCAAAAAATGCAGATGCGCGTGCGCTAAAGACGCACAGGGCATCCTCCACGCATGGAAACAGGGACAGCCCGAATGGGAGGACTGTTGCCACCCTGTTCGGCCCCCCGTCAAACACCGGAAAAATCACAGTATAAGGAGGGAGAGAGCGAGACATGGAGCGAGCGTCCTTCAGGTCTATAGCTGCAACCAATCCCACGGACGGACGCACTGGGGGATGCGTTTCTGCATGAGCATCTTGATAGACATCCTGAACAGATGACAGATCAAAACACGCAGATAGGATTGGTATAACCCACCGCTTTCTGGATACGATGAAGGGGGGCGTAACCCGCTCTTCATCTCGGCTGGAGGACTGGCTTGATTATATCCTTCGCCAGGAGGATAATAATCTTCTCACGCGAGACAGGGAGTGGCATAGCGATGATCGCTTAAATACACACTCGTGCACTCGGGAGGCCAACAGCGAATTGAAACGCATAGCCGAGTCTGACCGTCCCCCTGAGCTACTGCGCGGGCCGAGCAGCGCTAACCAGACTGACAGAGCCCGCTAACTAGCAGCATACCCGGAACGATCGCTGACGTACCCGCGGAGGGGCAGCTTCGGGATGGGGAGTGCTCATCCCGGGAAGCAGAGCGTCCCGAGGAAGAGGTGAAAATAAGAGATTGACTCTTACCTTACTCCCAGGATCCCGCGGAGTGGCTGGAGGTGCGAGAAGGGAGCTCATCCTCTGGCGCCCTCAAGCCTGTGGCGAAATGCACCAAAGCTGAGAGCTGGAAGGCAGTGCGTCCCATGCTGGCAGCAATTGGGCTTCCACACCCAGAGGGAGGAAAAGCCGCTCTTTTCGGATCGCTACTCATTATACATTCGCGGGGGAGCCCCGGCCTCCACCGGGGAAAGAACGGTTCTCCTCCTCTCCAAGTGGCCCGCCTCAGGTTCGCTTCGCAGTCCAGTTATTGGACTTAACGGCGACCTGTGACGGGAGCGTCAACTCCCCGCGGGCGGGAAGAGCGCACTCGGCGAGGAGCAGCCAGCGCGGACAGGTCTGATGGGGAGAGCCCACCAAGAGATGACCTGCTCCATCGCGCACGGCTGATCTTTCACCACTGAGGATTCCTGGGTAAAATCCCCGATGGTGTCGCCGAGAAGGCCTGCCTGGGATATGGGCACACTAAGAAAGCGTACTTTGTCAGCGCGGCGCATATCTACAGGGCAAGCCAGGGTGGCATTTCCGGACCACTATGTGGCCATCGTCTTCCCCAGGGCACGGACGGCCGACTTGAATGTCATGAGAGCATAGTCGATCGCCGTGAGATGCTTACGCATAAGCCTGGGGAAGAACCGCCCCTGTGCAGCACAGCCAGGAGGCCGTGGGGCACGGCAGAAGCGGCATGGCCCGCAGCGGTGTGGGCTCTGGCCTTGATAGACACAGATAACCCACCCGCCTTAGACGGGGGTCTCAGCTTACCCCTCCAGGTGGCGGCGCCCACCACCTGAGGAAATAGCTTCGTACCCACTGGCCGCCTCGCCTTTAAGGGAGGTGAAGGCGGAAACACACGTGAACCGGGCAGAGAAAAACGCCCTCTATGCCAGCGTGTGCTCACTGTGCGCCCCTGGGAAGAAGGGGACGGGGGCTGGAAGATTAATCTTAGAACAGCCCGCACGTCACACCCTCTAGTCGGTCCGGCGGTGAGACTGGGGGACAAGCCATCTCCAGCCGCACTGCCGAAGCAGCCCAGGAAGCGCAGCTGTTACGTCTGATTCGAGAACCGTGACTGCGCATTGCACCCCGTGGGATGGAAGCGAGCCCAGTCTGTCATCCGAGCATAACAGCTCGCCCTCCGATGTCGCGATGGACCTTTGATCTCCGGTGTCATCAGGCGGAGGCGCGGGCATCCCGGAGGATGAACCGTACAACCGCCCGAAGCTTGGATGGGGCACGCTGTGGAGGAGTGGGGGGTCCGCGGGCCCGGAGGCGACGGATAAACCCCCACTGTGATCCTCAGATCTGCCCGCGTGCTAACCGCTTTCACGGGGAGCAACGGGGGTGGCCGAAGCCGCGATCTCAGCAATGCAACAACCACGCCCTCGCAGTGAGAGCATAAGCTGTCCGCGGGCACCGCACCGACATGCTGGACCCCCAGACCTGTCATGCGATACCCGTGCCCATCATCCGGAGATAGGAACCACCGCATCCAGAAACGCACAGTCAGAACAGCGTCTTGAAAAAGACGTGTTGATTGACTGTGTTGCTCTCTTAGGAAAATCTCTTTTAGATCACCAGCGAAACGCCCGGAGGACGGGAAACCCAGCCCGCCACTCGCACGTCTTGCTTCCGCACTGGTGAAGGTAAGGCTTTCTTCTCTGGAAGTCAGCTCAGCAGAAGTTGTTCAGCTCACGATCGGCTCTGAAGCAACAATTCTGAGGATCTGACTCCAGCAGCTGGCTTATATAGCCCTGATGAGCTCATCAGCCACAGCTGTGGAGCTCAGCTCCGCCAATTCAATTGGCATTTCATTGGCCCGTTTTCTTATTATCAGAAGCGATTGGTCGTCTGAAGTACTCCCAAAGTCTGTTTAAGACACACGTTGGAGTTCCCTATGAAGGGGAACCATCCTTATAAAGCTGGTGACCAAGGCCACCCCCCACCCACCCACCCCCCCCCCCCCCCCATCCCCCCAAAGTGAACCCAGACTAGAGAGACCAGAATCCAGAAGAGAACTGACACCCAGGAGAGAAAGATGTTCCGTTCTAGCTCAGGACAGCTTCTTTTTGGGTTCAGGGAAGAGACTTGAACTCTGGCAAGTATGGGTAAACCGCACAGCTCAGACATTCTCATCTCCAATACCTTTCTTTCTTTCTTTTCCGTCGAGAGTCTGCTTAAGTTTAGTACGCTGCAAAACCAGAAGTCGACACGACGGGAACCACGTGGGAACATTAGCTCAACAGAGGGAGTTCTTCACATCACACAAGGAACGCAAGTAACGCCTCCAGATTACCACTGTACTGTTGTAAATTAGATGTAAATCTAAAGAAACTATAGAGGGCTAATTTGATTATTTTTGGTTCACTTTGTTTGGTCTTACAAAGTGCAAGGTTTTTTCATCATTACACTCTTTCAAAGAGTCTCAAAGACTCTTGACATTTCACACAGACGTGACTTAGTAAAGATTGAAGTCATGTGCTTTAATCGTTGCATTAGACTAAATGTAAATCCCCTCATTAGGTAGTACTGGAGCAGCGTGAGAGAGTGGACCACTGCGCATCAAATGAAAGGTATAAAATAAATAAAAATAGAAAATGTAACTTTGATGCTTGTGTTTACACCAGCTCCACTTCCACAACTTCAAATTAAGTTAAATTAAGCTATTCAGTCTCCGTGTTCCACTGCATGTTCAACTGAGGGAATGAAACAAATCCAGTGGTGTCAGACACAGCGATATTCCAAGATGGCTGTGCCCTTGCGCTTATAGCTATAGTAACACATGCAGTTTTCTTCTAAATGTTTACATTAATCAAGTTTGTTTACTATATTTTCATTAAAGTGAAACCAATGTAAAAAATAATGCAAACTTGACTGAGTGCTTCAATTCCACTTTAAGAACATCTTGTTGCATATGAAAGAACATCACCTGCTGCTTAACCTTGCAAAAACGTAACTTCTCATCCTATATTACCTGCTACTCTGACTGTATACAGCCCAGTTTCTCCATCCAGCTGCGGTCATCAATAATTATATCACCAAGTTCAGTCAGGGTATTCGTTAATGACCAGCTGACCTTCAAAGACTACATTGCAAAGACAGATTGATCAGGCAGGTTTTTACTGCACAACATCAGGAAGATTTAACTTTCTAACAGAGAGTTATGGAATATTTCTCATCCAAACCCTACTCATTTTTAGGCTGGACTATTGCAATGCTCTTTTGGCTGGACTTTCATCTTGTGTAATCAAACCTCAGAAAGATGATTTGATTGCATGATTCAGAATGTAGCAGCATGACTGGTTTTCAATGAGGACAGGGAAACCAATGTCACGCCTCTCTTTATCTCTGTACTGGCTGCTGTATGCAGTTCAAGAAGTTTAAGACATTTTTTTTGCATACAGAACAGCCAATGCCTCCACATCCATTTCCTTTCACTCATTTACATGTCTACTTCTCCTCCAGAAGCTGTAGTGGCTGTTTAAACTACTAAATTTTAGCCCAAAACAATACAAATTTTATGCATGCATTTGAAAATTGGTTTGGAAGTTGAAAATAACCCGTTGTTGTGTCTATGTAAACACCAAAAATGGGAATTTTTAGAAAGGGTGACATCATCTATGTACGGACCTGTTAAGTATGTAGACATGCAGTAGGTGTTTGTTTCAAAGACAAGCACAAAAAAAAAAACAAAACATACAGGACACAACAATGGCAGACTATGTGGTAGTGTTGTTTGAATTTGAATTTATTAAATGGGATAGCCCCTTGGATGAACCATCTCACTTTAGAGTCCCTTGTTGCTGTTTAACTGTTTGTGTTCTTCAGTGAAATGTGGATTTAATTAATTTATTCATTTTCTTTTCGGCTTAGTCCCTTAATTCATCAGGGGATGCCACAGTGGAATGAACCGCCAACTTATCCAGCATATGTTTTACGCAGCAGATGCCCATCCAGCTGCAATCCATCACTGGGAAACACCCATACACTCTTATTCACACACATACACTACGGACAATTTAGCTTACATAAACACCTATAGCAGATGTCTTTGGACTGTGTGGGAAACCGGAGCACCCGGAGGAAACCCACATGAACACGGGGAGAACATGCGAAGTGTGAATTTAATTCAGCAATATTTGAACCAACAGTAGAGATGCATCATCATGCAAACTGTAATGGTGCCTGTTTTGTTTTTATTTTTATTTTTGTTCAGTTCATAGTTTTGAATTGTCACGTCCTGCTATTTGAGTTTTCACTTGTTAATTACCTTAGTTGTTTAGTCTCCACCTCCTCGTCATGTTGTTTAACCTAATTGTTTGCACTATATACACTCACTAGCCACTTTATTAGGCATAGCTGTCCAACTGCTTGTTAACGCACATTTCTAATAAGCCAATCACATGGCAGCAACTCAATGCATTTAGGCATGTAGACATGGTCAAGACGATCTACGGCAGTTCAATCCAAGCATCAGAATGGGGAAGAAAGGTGATTTAAGTGACGTTGAAAGTGGCATGTTTGTTGGTGCAAGAGGGGCTGGTCTGAGAATTTCAGTAACTGCTGATCTACTGAGATTTTTATGCACAACCATCTCTATGATTTACTGAGAAAGAGAATATATCCAGTGAGCAGTAGTTCTGTAATTGCAAATGCCTTGTTGATGCCAGAGGTCAGAGAAGAAAGGACAGACTGGTTCCAGCTGATAAAAAGGCAAAAGTAACTCAAATAACCACTACTTACAACTGAGGTATGCAGAAGAGCGTCTCTAAATGCACAACACGTCAAACCTTGAGGTGGATGGGCTACAGCAGCCGAAGATCACACCGGGTGCCACTCCTGTCAGCTAAGAACAAGAAACCGAGGCTACAATCGGCACAGGCTCACCAAAATTGGACAATAGGAGATTTGAAAAACTTTGCCTGGTCTGATGAGTCTCAATTTCTGCTGCGACACTTGTATGATGGGGTCAGAATTTGGCATCAACAACATGAAAGCATTGATCCATCCTGCCTTGTATCAATGGTTTAAGCTGCTGGTGGTGTAATGGTGAGGGGATATTTTCTTGACACACTTTGGGACCACTAGTACCAATTGGGCATAGTGTCAAAGCCACAGCCTACCTGAGTATTGTTGCTGACCATGTCTATCGCTTTATAACTATAACCACAGAGCACCCATCTTCTTTCTGATGGCTACTTTCAGCAGGATAATGCATGTCATAAAGCCTGAATCATCTCAGACTTGTTTCTTGAACATGACAATGAGTTCACTGTACTTAAATGGCCTCCACAGTCACCAGATCTCAATCCAATAGAGCACCTTGGATGTTCAGCCAACAAATCTGCAGCAACTGCATGATGCTATCATGTCAATATGGACTAAAATCTCTGAGGAATATTTCCAGTACCTTGTTGAATCTATGCCACAAAGGATTAAGACAGATCTGAAGGCAAAACATGGTCCAACCCAGTACTAGTAAGGTGTGCCTTATAAAGTGGCCGGTGAGTGTATATCCCTTTGTTATGCCATTTGTTGGCTGTTTTCCCTGTCCTTCTTGTTGTGTTTTGGGTAAGTTTTAATTTGAATTATCAATATACCCGGAAAGACTGCATTTGAATCCTTACATCTGTTTCGTGCACCACACGTCAGATGTGACACAAATGCTATGAAAGAGGAATAGATTGATAGTAGGTGTGATGATGATCCAAACTCCAGCAGCAAATAATTTCTGCATTATTACCTTCCAGAACTGTCTTGAGCAGCTGGGCTCCCAAAGAACGGTCTTGCACCTCCAGAAGCCACAATAATTTCATTGCGTTTCGTCTTCTGACACACAAGAAAAAAAGGCCCACATTGGCTTCTCCTACCGCAACAAGTTTATGTTGTTTAATATTTTGCACCAGTTCATCAGAAAATTTGTTCTCTTTAACTCTCTTCGGATAAAAACTGTGCTTTATTCGCAAATGTTTATGCACTATTCATAATCCAGTTTTGCACATAAGTCTAATTTGCATCTTTAGGTGGAAACATAGCTATCGTTGTCATGTAAATGTAGTCTAAGTAAATGAGCTGTGCCATCACAAATTCATAAAGTCTATGCTGCAATCTAAGCTTTCATTTGCATCTAGTTGGGTTACTGTTTGTTCCACCGAGGATAATCAATAATGAATGAAAATTGTGTGAGTCAACCTTTGTGTCACCTACAAATTTTAAGCTCACAGAGTGCCAAGTACTTAGCTTAGGGCGAAACAAAGTCAGACCCCTGATAAATACAATCTTCAAGCCTCTTTTTTTCCATGACACGTCCCAGCTGTCACTCCCAGCACACCTGAACTGTAGGATCTAACAAGCATTTTAATATTTTACCATTATTACCAAATCGGTGCTGAGGCAGCGAGACATCAGCCATGCTGCTCATTCCTAATTTGCATCTCTAATCTCTCTCAAACGTCTCAGGTTCCCTTGGATCAGCAAGTATTAGACGCAATCCTCTCAACAAAAGCTGCACTCTGAATAAAATATGGACGGGTGTCGAAAATGGCACATTTTGCCGATATATTGCAACGAACAGAACACGGGGACCTCGCGGCTACGCCTGACTGACTGAAGCTGCCGGTTTCTCTTTCAGGCTTTGCTTCGGCTCCTGTCAGAGGGAGACAAATGACGGACTTAGCAAGTAGATGGCACCACCTTGTGAGGTGTGAATTATTTTGTTTTAAAATAAGAGGTGAGAACAAAAGAATTTAGACTGCAGATTGTAGTTGTGACCAGCTGGGGCCTGAAGTTGATGGGGGCAAAAGTACTACTGCTTGACTGACGGTTTAGCAGGACATCATGACTGCATCATCAGTCAAAAGCGCGAATGGGCTTCTGTGTTTGTGAGTTTTGGCTAATATCTTTCACTCGCGTTTGAGGGGAGATATAGTGAGTAATAAATCAACTGGAAGCTTGCTTGCACATTTACTTGTTCAACCTAGAGTTGTTCCAGACAAATGTGACTTTCTTCTTAGAAACAGATCTTGATTAAATCTTTTTTAAAATGTTGAATATCATTTAAACAGAAATTATAGCTTCAAATATAAACAATACAGATTATAAAGCCACCATAAAAGTGTGCATTTTGGACTGTTTTCACTGAGTGGTACGGTACGGTACGATACAGTATGGTTTGCTATGCTTTTATGGCTGTTTCCACTGTCAAAAGGTACCAAAAAGCGAACCGTACCATACCACTTTTTTTGGGTACCATTTTGGAAGAGTACCTAGCACAATAAAACGATACCAAAAGGCAGAGCCAGACCCGCAGCTGAATGCTATTGGTTTACAGAGAAACGTCACCAGCGCATACACAAGCATGACAATGAAAACAAAGAAAGCGCCATATTTAAATACACAGCCAAGACATTATACCGTAATAATATATACATATAATAATGAGCCATGGTCAACCCAAGCTTAAACAAACCTTGTCATCGTCTTGATGAACAGCCACAAAGCCAAAAAGAAGAGCAGAATCTACCCTGTGCCCCGTAGTTGTTTACAAGGTCCTCTAAAATGCGATCATTTTCACTTTCTCGCTTGTGTGAGCCAGCCGTCTATATTTGAAATAACAAACTTCTTGAGCTGATGATAATAACATGCACGTGATTATTAAAGTGCGTCTGACATCCGATAATTTCAGAAATGGACAAAATCGAGAGTGACGTGCGAAAAAACAAAGGAGAAGCCTGACAAAACAAAGGAGCAAATGATTCTTTCAGCAGCCTAAAAGATGAACAAACTGCCATGTTTAACTATTATAATCACCTTTTGGACTGTTATGAACTCGGAATGACGGAATTACTTTCTAACAGAGGTTACATGTGCTGCTGAAGAATAAAGATACAGATGAGAGCTTTGCACTGACTGGGCTATATGTTGCGTTTCGTTTTGGAACCCAAATAAGGACTAAATGTATGCTGTGTGTAGTTTTTCTGTAACTGGTAACATATCGGAGACTGTAAGGGTCTGTATGTGTTCATATACTTTGCATTTATTTATTTATTTATTTTATATAATTGTAGACGTTACAGTACTATCATTGGTCTGCAGCTATCAAATACTGTTCATAGAAAGTGTACATAACATATATACACAAGTATTTAGGTGTATAAAGCATCTGCTTTGTGAGAAGAGCTTCTCGTGTAATATATGAATGACCAGTACAGCTTTACTTTGACATTTCCTTGAGCGAGAATGATGTCGACTGAAATTTTGTTGCATACCATTGGTACCCTTTTGGCAGTGGAAACGCAAGCCTGATAAAGGTGACCCATATTGTACCACTTAGTGGAAAACCATTTGACTCATGCCATTTGACTCTTCTTCAATTTTAGCACATTTCTTATATTGTGTGACTTGGAATACAGGTGAATATTATTAATATGGTACTTATGGGTCGAGACATATAAGACGAGACATTCATTTTTAGTCTTTAGATCATATATAGTTTACAGAAGTGATTTTATAAACAAGGAAAACATATTAAAAGCTAGAAAAGTGTCTACTTTAATGTTTAAAATAACGTTTGAGAAAATAAAATGTCAAAAAATATGGATTAAATAACATTTGAATGTCTCTGAGCATAACATAAATTTATGAATATTAAATATTTAAATAATCATTAATTTTCTTTCAGCTTAGTCCCTTATTTATCAGGGGTCACACAGAAGAATGAACTGCCAACTATTCCGGCATATGTTTCACACAGCGGATGCCCTTACAGCTGCAACCCAGTCTTGGGAAACACCCATACACTCTCACATTCCCTCATACACTAAGGCCAATTCACCTATACTGCATATCTTTGGACTTGTGGGGGAAACCAGAGCATCTGAAGAAAACCCACGCGAACACGAGGAGAACATGCAAACTTTGCACAGAAATGCCAACTGGCCCAGCTGGGACTCGAACCAGCAACATTCTTGCTGTGAGGTGACAGTGCTTACCACTGAGCCACCGTGCTGCCCTATTATAACGTGTATATTACAAACACACACAAAATGTATGGTTTATAATTTAGTTGGTTTAAAAATTAAATGTTTGAATAAAAAGATAAAACATATTATATTAATATGTCATCAAACAATTCATGTTCTTCAAATAATATTCAATACGCTTGTGAGGATATTTTTAGTTAACAAACATTTCTTACACTGAGCATATGTGGTTTGATTTCAGAAGACATTTAAAATGCAAAAGAAAAGATGTAATATATAATATAATAATGTTTTGTATTTTATTTTTTTTACTATTTAAGGCTTGAGAGACTTCAATTTTGCCAGTTACTATCATGCCATAAAATACAAATGACATAAACATACCTTAAACTTACAAACTTTCTGAACGTCAAAACAACATCATCCTTTTTAAATATTCCCTGTATTTGAAAACACACAGAGCTTCTTAATACTTAGAATTGACTTCTCTCTCCTTTTTTTTTTAGAGTTTAAACACATTGAAAGAGGCCAATCACTTTGATCCCCACCTCATCCTCTGCATATGAATGTATGAAAATGCGGGCGAGGGATTATCCCTAATACCCTTAGAAAATAAGTCATGCTCATGTTTCAAATGAGCAGCCTGCTAAAGCCGGCATGGATAAATGTGCCTCGCTCATAATGCCTGGATCACACATGTCCATAGACATGTATCTGCTCTCACCAATGAGGCGCGGCAGCTGCCACCCACCCGCTGACAGGGGGCTCATTGCCATGGAGAATATACGTTATACTGGGACGATTGTGTCTGCGAGCCGTTCCTTCCCTGTGTGGAATGAGAGGTGTTTCATTTTAGAACAAAGACTCACAGCACGACAGCATGAACGCAGGCGCAAAGACACACCGCACTCCTCTGCTGCTCACTGAGCTGGAGCCGTGCCGCTTTTATCAAACTCATTCTCTGAACTTCCTGGCCTAGAGCTTCTAAAACAGGACATTAATAAAGAATTCTGGATACCCGGCACAAGGAGATTGCACTGCTTTGAAGGCCAGCATGAATTTCCATGCTGGTACATTAAGAAGTTGCTGTTTTGGTGGTTGACACAAATCAATCTGCTGAAGCAGCATGATCTTAACCAGGAAAATTATAATGACAATAACAGAAGAACTTCAATAAATAAATAAATCCAATTAAAGGTGTTTGTGTTGAGGCTAATTTACTTTTAGATGAAAAATGTAAACATATATAAATATACTTAAAACTTAATGTACTATATATTGCTAGCGTGTTTTAGTACATGACTTATACAACTGCACGCATGCATTACTACAGTATGTTTATGATTTTGCTAGCATACCACAATATACTTATGTTTAGAGATTGCAATTTTCTTGGCTGATGTTCTATAATTGACTGCGTATGCAAACAAAATTTTCATTCATTCATTTTCCTTCGGCTTAGTTCCTTATTTTATCAGTGGTAGCCACAGCGGAATGAACCGGCAACTACTCCCGCATATGTTTTATACAGCGGATGCCCTTCCGGCTGCATCCCAGTACTGGGAAACACTCCTACACACTCATTCACACACACACACACACACTCTCATACACTACGGCCAATTTAGTTTCTCCAATTCACCTATAGAACAGGTCTTTGGGCTGTGGGGGAAACCGGAGCACCTGAAGGAAACCCATGCAAACAACGGGAGAACATGCAAACTCCACATAGAAATGCCAACTGGCCCAGCTGGGACTCGAACCAGTGACCTTCTTGCTGTGACAAGACAGTGCTAACCACTGAGCCACCGTGTCACCCAAACAAAAATATACTTTTATTTAAAAAAAATTAATATTCAATATATGCAAAATGTTCAACTGTTTATAAACTTTTACTTTTAGCAAATCCAGAAATGCTGAGGAACAAAAACAAGCAAACTACAACCTCAGAAAAACGATCAAAGCAGCAAAACGTCAATACAAAGACAAGATAGAGGGTCAATTTAACACCAATAACGCAAGGAGCATGTGGCAGGGACTTAATTACATCACGGACTTTAAAAGTAATAAATCCACCACTGTGAACATTGCTGCGTCTCTCCCGGACGAGCTCAACTCATTCTACGCCCGCTTTGAAACCCAGGACAGCGCGCACACACAGCGCGCTCCCGCGGCCAATACAGAAACCGCCAGCACACTCACTGTTTCTGTAGCGGATGTAACGAGATCTTTCCGTCGCGTGAACATCCGAAAAGCTACGGGCCCAGATGGCATCCCTGGACGTGTACTTAAAGCATGCGCACACCAGCTAGCGGGGGTTTTCACGGACATCTTTAACCTCTCGCTCTCTCGGTCTGTGGTTCCCACATGCTTTAAGACAGCTACTATTGTGCCAATACCGAAATCAGCTAAAACCACATGCTTGAATGACTGGCGTCCGGTTGCACTGACACCCATCTTCAGCAAGTGCTTTGAGAAGCTGATTAAAAATCACATCTGCTCTGTACTGCCCGCTAACACTGACCCTCTGCAATTTGCATACAGAAACAACCGCTCCACTGATGATGCAATTGCTTTCACCTTGCACACTGCTCTGTCTCACCTGGAAAACAAAAACACATATGTGAGAATGCTGTTTGTGGACTACAGCTCAGCATTCAACACCATAGTGCCTGCCAAGCTGGTGATAAAGCTCCAGGCTCTGGGCCTACACAGCTCTCTGTGCAACTGGATCCTGGACTTCCTGTCAAGCAGACGCCAGGTGGTCAGAATGAACAACATCACCTCATCCACACTGATCCTCAACACTGGTGCTCCACAGGGCTGTGTTCTCAGTCCACTCCTGTACTCCCTGTACACACATGACTGTACATCCAAACACAGCTCCAACGTCATCGTTAAATTTGCTGATGACACAACGGTGGTGGGCCTAATCACAGATAATGATGAGACGGCCTACAGAGAGGAGGTGCACACTCTGACGCAGTGGTGTCAGGAAAACCACCTCTCACTCAACATCAGCAAAACCAAGGAGCTGGTGGTGGATTTCAGGAGAGAGAAGAATGAACACACTCCCATAACCATCAACGGGACACCAGTGGAGAGAGTCAGCACTTTCAAGTTTCTTGGAGTACACATGGCTGAGGATCTGACATGGACTGCTCACACAGACGCAGTGTTAAGGAAGGCACAACAACGCCTCTTCTTCCTCAGGCGCCTCAGGAGGTTTGGAATGAGCCCCCACATCCTCCGCTCGTTCTACACCTGCACTGTGGAGAGCATCCTCACTGGCTGCATCACCACCTGGTACGGGAACAGCACCAGCAGCAATCGCAAAGGTCTACATAGGATTGTGCGAACTGCTGGACGTGTAGTAGGAGGTGAGCTTCCCTCCCTCCAGGACATCTACACCAGGAGGTGCATGAGAAAAGCCAAGAGAATCATCAGCGACTCCAGCCACCCAAGCCATAGACTTTTCTCTCTGCTACCCTCAGGCAGACGGTTCCGCAGCATTCGGTCACGCACCAGCCGACTGAAGGAAAGTTTCTTCCCTCAGACTATCAGGCTGATGAACACTTAACATACCCCACACAAACTCTCCCATACCCCACACTGCACACCATAAAGATGTAGCATGCACTGCACTTTAACCAATCTATACTTAAACAATACTGCCTACAACTATGTGTACACCTATCCATTGTACGCATCACTGTCACATTGCCAAATTTACACTGTTTTGTTTCTTTTTTGTGAGTATGTTGTTGTATTTTGCACTGTCTGTATTTGCACTGTCTGTATTTTACACTGTCGCTGTATTTGCACTGTCTGTATTTTGCACTGTTGTTGTATTTGCACTGTCTGTTTTTTGCACTGTTGTTGTATTTGCACTATCTGTATTTTTCACTGTCTGGAGCCAGCACCTAAGCTTTTCACTCATCATAGCACACGTGCTGCTGATGATGTGACAATAAAAGTGATTTGATTTGATTTGATTTGATTTGATTTTTTTTTTCTTATTTCACTAAAGTTCATAGAGCATATGCTTGTAATATACTGATAATAAAAATGTTTTATTTAATAAATAATTGTATGTGTAGTACTATTGTTTTATAGATACTTTTTTATGATTTAGTTTTATCTTGTTCTGGTAAAGCATTTTTTGACAACTTCAGTGCGAGTAATAAACACAATTGTGACTGATTTGTCTAGAGCACAGATATCAAAGCCAGTTCCTGGAGGGCCGCAGCCTTGCACAGTTTAATTCTAACCCTGCTTCAACACACTTATTTGTAGGTTTTAAACAAGCCTGAAGGACCCAATTACTTTGATCAAGTGTGTTTCATTAGGGTTAAATAAACTGTGCAGAGCTGCGGCCCTCCAGGAGCTGGCTTTGACACCTGTGTCTGGACGAGTTTAGGGTGCTTTCACACTTAGGCCCAATCCCAATTCTATTTTTGTACCCCTACCACTTCCCCTTGGTCCTTGAAAGAGAGTGTAAAGGGGAAGGGCTTCAAAATGTATCCCTAAGAAAAGGGACAGCACTACAATATCTGCACACGTCATCATATGTCATTGCGATTTCTTGCTTCATATGAGATCAGACCATCGCAACTGCTGTAATTATTCCAGCTGCGCCATATTTTGGTATTTATCTTCAGGAAATCACTGAAGGCATATATTATGTTATCATAACGATATAATGTGAAAATAAGATCATAACTGTACTGTGTATTTACACAGTGGCCATATTCATCTATGTGAACACACGAAAACAGCATTAACATTATAGCAGACACTGCAAATACACAGTACAGTTCATGCTCATTCTCAGCCACTAGACATTTCTGACAGGGTATTCGAGTGTCACCGAGCGTCAGAATGTTGTGGGATTGCTGTACAGGAGTTATGATTATGGATTATAGATCGCAAAATGTAGCGGTTTTAGCGGAGCCACTTGCATCTATCTGCTGTAAAAAAAAAGAAACATTAAAAATGTTCAGAACATCACGCGATGTCTGCAGAAGTAATTTTTTTTCAGAAGGCATTATCACTGTTTGCACTGGGTCAGTCCCACTTGTCACAAAGGTGATACACAGACACAGACACACACACACACACACACGCGCACATACACACGCGCATGAACGTTATGAAAACTAAAGTTTTTTGTACAGTTGGCGGTGCACTTCCGTTATTTGGTACAATTGCATTCATATTAGAAGTGAACCGTACCAGAGTTCGCATGAACCGTACCCTAGACTGTCTCTTTCAGGGGGACCCGGGTATGGTTCATGGGTGCGCCAAGAGGACACGTTCACACTAGCTAAACGTACTGTACTTTGATGTCAAACGAACCGAGGTGTGAACCAAAAGTACTAGTGTGAAAGCACCCTTAAGGCTCGTACACACCAGGATGCTTTTCGTTTGCATTTATTATCAGCATTTTTCGAGATGGTTTTTCTGGATTCAAACCTAAGTGATTTACACTGGCGTCAAGCTGAAGAGTATGCAAAATCACTCCTTGAGTGATTGCGCTACACAACTTTAAGCTTCTGACACCCGCATGTAACACAGAAGAAAAAGACAGAACGTTGACACGCTTGTTAAAGTTACTGGCGATTTGAATAAACATGGATGATTCAAGTAGCAGCTCCAGCTCTAGCGATGAATAAATGATTATTGTTCACTAGTGCAATAAGCAGCTCCACATTCATTTCGCCTCTGGGCATCTTCTTCAATGTGCGCTCGCACTGACAGTGTTGCGCTTAAGCGCCTCCAAGTGCTGTTTACTGTAACTTCAGCAGCTCTGTGCACGTAAACAAAAATGCCAATGTGATTGGTGGAGAGGGTTTTGACGCAGCACGTCAAAACAAAAAAAAAACGAGCATGACACGTTTCTTTAAAAATGACGCTTTTACACCTGGCATTTTGCGCACTGGTGTGCACGATCACATTGGCGCCCTTTATTTAGTCACGAGGCGTTAAACATTGATGGAAAACGCGAGCAAAAATCGACCCGGTGTGCACGGGCCTTTAGTCTGGCGAAGCCAGACCTCAAACTGACCGCTGAAGATCTGGGAACTTTGGTCTCTTTGAATGTTCAAGGACTGTCCACTATGTCATTTTGCTGAAAGGTTAACCTACCAATCATGTTTTGTTTTGTACCGTGCCATGTTTGTGAGTGTGGAAAGTCCTCAAAATAGCAGCTTGCCATGCTATGCATCATTCATTTATGAACATCTTTAAAAGTTTACAACACTGACACGTCAATATTCTTAATGTTCTGCCAACAAAACATATAGGAAATCTGTTGGACATGTATGTATGAAATTATGAAACAGTCTAGAACAGATTCTCAAACAATGTCAGGATATTAATCAATTTAAAAAGTTGTATAAATATATATTATTAAAGGAATATAATGATGAAGGTGAGTAAAAAAAGATAAAGGTATGATGAAATTTTAAGTAATGGGTTTTTGCAGTACTATGTTTTTTTTTTGGGGTTTATGTTATAAAATGTAAATGTACAAATGGAATCAAACATACAATATGTCAAAGATGTCAAAAGGATAAAATATGGCTCATGTAAAAAGAAGAGATAAGTAAAAGAAGAAATAAGTTTAAGTAATAGACGAATGATGCATGTGATATAATGGGGTGGGAAAATAATAAGCTTGTGCTTCATACCACGCCATTTCCGACCATGTTGAAATGTTTTTTTTTTTTTTTGTTAAGTATATTTTATGTATGATATTTCTGCTCGAAAATCAGTCAAATCAAATCAAATCAATCAAATTTGTGAGTATCCACAAATACAAAAAAAACTTTATGACAAAAACAACTGAATATTTGACGATTGTCCATAGAAAAAAAAAACCAAAACGAGAATAAGCATACCTGTTAGTTTTAATGGCATCACATATTAAAACTTTTATGCAGTGAGTATTGCATACTTTTAATAATCCAGCATTTGAATCAAATTGATAAATGCTCAGTGTCACAAAGTTATCTGCACAATAACGGACAGGTGTGTCCGCAGTAAATCACTGAGTCTCCGAAAGTTATACGCTTATTAATAAGCACTGTCATCAATATAAACATCACAGCTTTTTTTTCTCAGACTTGTTTTCATGCGGTCTAAAGGTAAATATTAATGTTTCACAGTAGCTTCCCCAACACTGCTAATGGCATTAATCTGTCAAAATTCTTGCTGTCGGTTAGAAGATGACTGGTCAAAATGAGAAGAGAAGAAAAGAGAAGAGAAGAGAAGAGAAGAGAAGAGAAGAGAAGAGAAGAGAA
>CAIGQZ010033112.1:2608248-2618529 GCA_903798205.1 Danio tinwini
TTTGTTTGTTTGTTTGTTTGTTTGTTTGTTTGTTTGTTTGTTTGTTTTAATGGCCTCTAACTCTTTTATTTTCTATGTTTTATGTTTGTGTGTGTGAGACAGCTCCAAAGTTGAGAGCTTGACACTGGTCCCTCAAGATGTAAGCAGTAACCTATTATTTTTACCCTGAAATTGCTTTACCACAACAACACAACTATTACTGGTATTTAAAATATCCTCACACACACCCGTCAAATTTATTGAGCCATTTTTCCCCACTGAAGTAAATAATATACTATTAATTGTTTGGAGTTTATTTACCAGTGGTGACCATGGTGGTGACAGCAGGGCCCTCTGTGTCCTGTAAAACTGTGTATACACTTATCTTGTACTGGGTGTTGGGGGATAGTCTGAAGAAACACTCTCTGGACGCACCGCCACCGACCCTCACTTCCTGTTTCTGGCCATCTGCAAAATAAAAACAATTGGCATTCAAAAAACAAATAAAAGTATAATACAAAATCACATCAGCTTCCTCAAGCAAACAATCGTGCTAATTAATGAGAGTCATTAGAGTCCTCAGGCTATAAACAAAGACTGAAAATGACAGAAGCGGCACCGCAGCAGTCGTCAAAGTGTTGTTATTTTTAACAGGCATGTGTTGTTGCTCACAAATTTGTCTGCAAATGAAGGAAAATGCAACACTCATACTGCTATTTGACATCTTCATTGTTGTATTTTTTTCCAGAAAAAAATGACCAGCTCTTAGGCTCAGTAAGGTTAAGCTTGTATTTAAAGGGGTGGTCCACTACGACATCCTACTTTAAACTTTAGTTGATATGTAATGTAACTGTGTGAACATAAACAACATCTCTGAATGTAATACACTCAAAGTTCAATGCAAAGGGAGACATTTGCTTTTACAGGGTTAGCTTAGCAAAGCCTACAGAGAACAAAGTTTGGGGACTACAAAAATATATATCCGGGTTAATGAGATCATAAACCCTTCAGGTTACGTGCATTTACCACACGCATACACCCAGCATAGTGAAGGGGTATGGCTAGAGGTGCTGTAATGCTGTAATGTAGCAGAGAATGCTAAAATGCCATCCAAACCCGACTATTTCCACAGAGCTTGTTCTGTTTCTTTGTTTAGGCTTTCAAAGGAAATGACACAAAGAAAGAAGTGCTTACAATTTAATTTGAATTATGTTCCAGAGAATTATAATATATATATATATATATATATATATAGCTAGCATTTGACAAAGGACAGCTTCCAGAATCTCCCCCAGTTCAGTGCTGGATTTGGTTAAAAACTCACCAATTAGCAACTCCAACAAGCAGAAGCTGTAGATTGTGACCCACAACCTGTAAGTATTTTTATTTTGTTAAAATTGATCTAGGACATGCACAGTGTCTAGCGTTAACTGCATGTTGTAGCAAGGATGTAAACAACGGGAAATGCTGTTTGGCACCACTAACAATTTAGCTACAAATTCATATTTATCCGTCAAATCGCTGTAAGCAGCCACAGTCTTCAGCAGCGTGTGCAGTGTCTCTCTATGCAGCTGTTTTCCCAGCGTGATAAGACTGGCATGAAACCATTTTGCAATTTTTGGGCACAAATTGGTTAAGTAAAGAGGTTGAAGACTGCAGGGAAATGGATGAATTGTGAAAAGTACCAACTGAAAGACAATCAACTGAAAGAAACCAATGTTTCATTATTTTCACCTTCTTTTCTTTCCAAATGTGAAGGTGTAATTGCTGACGCAGACTCTTTTTCTTTGTGGTTTTCTCTCTTTCTAGATATCTACCCATCGATCTCTTTGTTTGTGATGGCAGACATTAATATCTAACAGCTTGACTTGGTTCATACATCTTAATTTGTCTGCCATTAAACAGCTGAGTCCATGGGGAATATAATTGGCTGGGCTGTTCAGAAGCAGTATTATATTGCTATTAAATGGGAAAAACATTTTCTTTAATGTGATATTTCCCAAGGCACCTTCTTTTAGTTCATAATCTTGACTAAAAAAAAGACAATGTCTCTAGAGAGCAGAATTCAAAAAAGTCTATTTTCCAATGATAATATGGACTGCAAAAACTGAAATGTAATAATAAGATCAACAATATTCCCTTACTCAGACATGCTTTGATTGCTGAGCTGATCAAACAATGGGATGTGACATTTGCCTATTACTTTCCCGCTCTATGGAAAAGTAGCTGGCAAGTGCTCCAGATCGGCTCAGTAAACAGCTCTCCTCCTTTAAGCGTTTGTTTCAACAGACTGCACTTCTCAGTCCAGTCACATCTCTGGCACAAGCAGGACAGTTCCTTCTTTTCCTGCATTCGCACGCAGGAACGCTTCACTTCACCACGAGTGCTCACTTTGCTTGCCATTAAAGATTCATATGTCAAACTGAAATTCCACAGCCAAATTATCCATCTGAGAAAATTAATGATTTTTTTTTCTACTGTTACCAAAGTTTGGCCATTATTTGACTTGCCAGAGCAGTTGAAACAGGGGAAAAGAATTGTTGGTACTCCATAAAAACACTTTCAAAGCTCTCACACACTTCAACAGTGGTTCTGACATATATTCGTGAGGCATAATGACAATAAGTGATAAAGAGGAATCTATCAAATTTTTTTTCACAATCACCTGCAGATGGCTGGTAAACATGCATATCGCTAAGAGGCTACAATTGCGCCATTTCATGGACTAAAAATACTGTCATACACCACACACACACACCTGTTCCTGTTTTACTGTGATTACACACAAACACTCAGCTGGATCAGCTCATGTACTGATTACACCACACACATATATATGGCTCACTTTGACACTCTCATGGCCGAGTCTTGTTATATTGTTACCGTCAACATTAAGACGCGTTTCTCCTGCTTTGTCTTGCCGTGTACCAAGCTTTGCTTTGTTTGATTATTGTTTACGTTACTTGCCTGACCATCTCTGTGAAATAAAGGATCCATACTTCCTTGTCAGTGTCCCCTTCACTATACATTTTCTCCACTAGAAACTATAAAGCAGCTACAACTAGTTTTGCTCTTTGCAGCTTCATATTTGCCCAAATTTCTGTTATAATATGTTACATTAGATCTCCCCACAATCAGTCCCAGGCCGACAGAGAGAGAGAGAGGGATCATGCGTGCAGTCAAGATTGTGTGTGTGCATGTAAATTAGGGCTGTATGATATTGGAAAAATTGTGATATTTAGTTTAATAAAATATATATTGCGATAGGAATACAGTTGCACCAGATAGCTTCAATAGCTCTATTTGGAAAGAATTCTTTAATTTAGATTGATTGGGATGATTTGGCAGAGGAGTGAATCATGCATCAAACATAATTTAAAAATTGACAAGCTCAATACAATAGAGCAAAGATAAAAGTAAAATGAACAGTGCTTTGGGGTCTTCTGAGGAGTCTAACAGTGTTCAGGTATGGAAATTGAATAATCAAATATAAAATACATCAAATAAAGCTTTTAAAAAAAGTTTTAAAAAGTGGTAGAATGTTTTGAATGGTAGAATGATAGAAAATGGTAGAATATCTTGATATTGGTAGAATGTCTTGAATACTTTAAACTCAAAATGCTTACATAAACATTGGCCTTAAAAAAAACAAAACAAAACAAAAAAAACATGGAAATGCTAAACTTCCCCTTCATTTTGGTTAAACGCTAGTGACTTCACCAATTTCGTGTTGGTGAACTGTAATCCTAACATATAAATGCTACATTGCAGGTTCTGCACTGTGACTATTATAAATGCCCACACTGCGATATTGATGCTGAAATGATATATGTTGCAGCCTTAATGCAAATGACAGGGGCATATCTAATAGCTCATACAGTATGTGTACTAACGTATTAGCTCTTTGCAGATATATTTAGGTATACACTAACAGTCGAAAGTTTGGGGTCAGTTTTTTTTGTTTAAAAAAAATTCTGTTCATCAAGGCGGAATTTAATGAACGTAAAAAAACTATTAAATTGTGAAATATTTATAAAATTTTATATAAAAAAATGTATTGTATGTAGTTTCAAATAAAATTATTACTCCAGTCATTATTGCTTTTATTGCTATTACCATATATAATAATAATAATAATAATAATAATAATAATAATAATAATAATAAGAAGAAGAAGAAGAAGAAGAAGAAGAAGAAGAAGAAGAATTATTATTATTATTATTATTTTTAATATTAGAGTGATTTCGGAAGGATCATGTGACTAAAGACTGGAGTAATAAAGCTAAAAAGTCATCATTAAAATCAATGGAATAAATTATTAAATTAAATTATAAACTACTTTTGAACAGTTAATTTATAGTTCAATCAAATTTCACAATTTTACTATTTTTACTATATTTTTGATTAAATAAATGCAGCCTTGGTGAGCAGGAGAAGCTTATTTTAAAGCATTTAAAAATCACACTGACCCAAACTTTTGACCGATAGTGTATGTGTAAGTTGGTAGATTCCCATCAGCTCCCTGATGAAGCACACATCTGCTTTCAAGATTACCCAGATGAATTAAGGCTACTGTCATTGAGTTACAATGTTTAATACTAATGTTTGAGGGAAGCGCATGTATTTCGAATTGTGATTAAAGTGGATTTGAAATACTTGTGCATTAAACTATTTAATTGCACATCTTTCAGTCAATCAGAGTTTCAACAAACCATGGAATAAATATACTGTATATGCAGTGTTTATGCAGCTTACGACAACATTTTAATATACATCTTAAAGTCAATTGGCTTCTAGCAGACACAAACAATAATGACATCTTTGTGACAGACTTAACCTGGTTTATATAAACACAATGTGTGGATTTAATCTGTAGATCGTCCCTTACCCGTTGTATTTTTTTTCTTATTTCAAATTTTCAAAAAATAAATAAATAAATAAATAAAAACTAGCATTTACATTCTTGCATTTGACACAGGCATTGAAACACAATTTACAGTCCATTCAAGGCACACATTTTGCCAATGCTCATGAGCTTGGGAATCCAAACCATGACTGTTGTGCTAACACAATAAATCACTCTACCAATCAAGCTAAATGTAAGCATTAATGAAAGCACTCAATGAATTATGTCTTATTTGTTGTATAGGCACTCATTTAGGAAAACTCTTTGTTATAACTTATGAGTTGTATTTTAGAAAATTGACAAATGTAGTATACATAATTAGCATAAGTTGATAAACAAGTTGGGAGTGTTCAGCCCAAGACCCACTGAGATGCTCGGACCCTCTGAATATGTGTTTTTGAGAGCGCTTCAGGGTGCTGATTAGGTTAAACAGAATACACCAGAGGTCCAGTTCTTGTCTGCCTGAATTCAACAAGGTCATTCCCACAGCGGGTGGCCCCAAGCAAGCTCTGGTAATGGAATAGGGACTATATAGCTACTCTCCTGAGATAAGAACCTGAAGAATTAGTTCCTCTGGTCAAGAGAGTCTATGTTCCTCAGCTTGTACTTTATAAATCCAAACAAACAGACAAATCAAAACAATCAGATTCAAAATATCAATGCTGAAATTAATCTTTACTTAAATCAGATCCAAGGAGTGGTTTGTCATGATAGAATGGATGCACACTTCTATGTTTCCATCCTGTGTCCATCCTAGGTGTGGTTTTTCTGTCACGATAGGGAAAAGGGAAAAGGCGAGGACTCCAGAATGCAAGGAATGATACTTTAATAAACAAAATAAACAAACAGAAATTACCCCATGTAGGGGAAAACATCACCAAAACTGGGTTGGCAAGGCAGGACTGGAAACAAGACAGGATGACTCCAACACACTAAGTGGAAGACAATGAACTGGCACAGGACAGCAGACATGAGAAGAATATAAGCAGCAATAAATTAACACACAAACAGGCAAACCTAATAAACTAATAATGGGTTAACAAGGAGGGTGGGACTAGACAATAGATGGGAAAGCTCATGACACAAAAAGACAACACAAGCCATGTGCTCACATAAACGAGACTAGAACACGCAGCCAATGAGAGAACTCATTAACCGTCACAATAAACGGACAAGACTGAAGCACGCGGTCACAATGTAAACACCAAGCCACGGACAACACAAACATAGATGCAAGACACGAGCACATGATAATTTAAAACACCTTACCGTGTGCTCACACATAAGCAACGCACATGTTTCATCTCAGCGCCAACCGAAACCAAAAACAACCAGACTGAGATGATGAGAACTCATCCGTTTAGTTTGTATTAAGTTATATTAGGTTTGCATAATTAAGGGTGTGGTCACTTGAGTGACAGCTAGCCCTCGCTGGTCGCTGTCTCGTCACCTCATCTGATTCTGGCTAATTAGTTGCTGAGCTCGGCATTTACATCATATTTTTGTTTTGGTTTATGTTTCTTTACACAGTCATTTGCCTTTTGGAATTTTTTCCTGCAATTATCAGATGATATGGTATGCTGTGTGGACTTAATTGTGCTCACAAACCGTTCAAGTTGCCTCCATTTCCTAGGTGAGTGAAATTATATACTTATATACCATCTCTATAAACGTATTTGTTTTATTTAGGATTATTTATCATTTATAATGTTCTTTAGACCAGTAATGCACTCCAGAATCTGACAGATTGATTAGCTGTAGGCTATAAAACAGTCATCTGAAGCGTTGTCATACAGTGTTAGTGCTGGATTTTTATAAACATCCTTGCATTTAGCCTACTAACACCGACTATTTTTGAAGTGTTTGATAGTAATTCGCGTTTTTCTCCTGTCGAAAAATGTCATAAGAGCAATGTTTACTGGCTCAATGTATTACAACAGTGTTTTTAAAAGTCTAAACATTTTATTGATATAGTCTACAACCAAGCACGTGTGGTCAGAACACAATCGAGTCACATGTAATGAAGTATTAAGCGTTCTCCAAAAGTAAAAAGTCTGTCTAAGCCAGGTCTAAGCAAAATCCTGAGAATCAAGCATGCGTCTGTAGTTCCGCTCACTCTCTGCCTCTTTGTCCTTATTTGGTATCCCGCGTTTGGTGCGATGATGCGCTAACAAAATGGCGACAGTTGGCCGTGCCTACTAGTAGCTTCTTTTGCAGTGTTCCGAAACCTATGGGTGACGTCACGGATACTACGTCCACATCTTTTACAGTCTATGCCCTACCCCTTACAGTGACGTCACTAGCTCCATTGAGTGCATTGTGTCTGAGATTGCATCTCTGAGCGATGCAATCTCAGCTTGCATCATTAAGGCTGCATCCAGATACTATTGAGAGAGCGCACGTCCCAAGCACGCAAAGACGGCGCGCACACAGAGACACACAATGACAGAAAACAAGTGCTCGACCTGAGAAAACTCGAGCCGAGCACTACCGGACAGGACAAGACAGAGCTAGTGTCCGGACTCTGCCACCAAAACAAGAATTTACAAGACCAGAGTGGCAGAACCCTGACATTTAGGAAGAAAGCAAAGCTTAATATCTGGTTCTCCTTTAATCCTATAGCCACCAGTCATATGTATCAGGTTGCTCTGTAATCTAAGAGCATCCATGTGACAGTTATATCAACGATTGGTTGATACTAGATCAAACAGAGGAGTTAGCCATTTAGCTTTGGGACATGTGAAAGAGTTGATGTTAAGGCCAAACGTTAAGAATAGTGAGCTTTCTCCAGCACAGACACAACCTTTGCAGGTGTGTTGTGGGACTGATGATGTAGGCACTGTCTCCTCTGTAACATTTCAAACCATTTTAGGGTGCATAGTTTGATTGATGCCCCAGTCCCTACTGTTTACACAATGGTTTTTGGATCTGAACCCTGATACACTTGCGTCATCACAATAGCAGATGTTGCTATGTAACGGTGGCATGGGAGAAGTTGTAAAAAGGCTGGATACAACTGGTTGAGGGTCTCAAATGTTTCAAAGTGCCAACACTGAGCAGCACGTTCATCTTGTTTATCATAAATGCGTTCAAATCTAAATGTTCAAATAAACAAGAAGACAATTAATTTCTGTTAATGTTGAGCAAGAACATAGTCTCAGTTTGCAGCGCGTCTGTCACAAAAGTGAGTGAGTAAATGCATAAATACAGTTTGACTAAATCATATGTAATTAATAGTAGCTCACTTCTATGATTTGGTGCGCTATTGTGTTCACATCTGAAATGAAACAAACAAGTTTTTCATGAACTGTATCTTAAACTACACTTTTTAGATGGAGAGCAGTTTGTGGAAGACAGTGTTCACATTCACCAAACAATGTGTAAGTTTGGTGTGAGTGAGATTGGTTCATTCAACTGCACACACTTAACTAATTCAAGACGTCAGCTTCTCACCTTTTCTAACATGTTAAAAATTATCAGGACCTTCCAAGCCACATGGCTTATAAGTTGCTCCTCACACGTTATGAGCAACATAGGCTCATTCTGAAAACGTAGCTCTATATACGTTTCTGGAGATCGTGAATTATGCAGCCAGAGGTATGTATGGTTGCATTTTGTCTTCAAAATGAACGGTACAGGGTGGTATGATGCCATTTTTTTTTAAACATACCAGCTGGCCATTTACCTCCCTATGGAGGCTTTCTTGCTGTAACCAGTTTGTCCAGTTAGCTCGCCATGTACGTCGGTGGACTTAAGACGCAGAAAGGGGTTGATCACGATGACAGGGTTTGAGTCTGGTGAAGAACGGTTGCAGAAAGCGGGTAAGACAAAAACAGAATCAATAAAATAAAATAACCACATAAATAACAGGGTAAGAATGTGGTAAAATCTGAAAACATTGTAAAAAATCAGGTGAGAGCTTTTCATTGTCTGGATTGCTTTCTAAAATTGTTGGTTGGGTTTCGGAAAGTGGGAGGGTGGGTCAGTCAGTCAGTCATTCAGCCAGTCGACAGCAGGCCTCTGGTGAAATTACACAAGAATAGCACCCGCGAGATATATTGAGATATCAAAAAGTGTACACAGCAGCTTCTTGTGGATTTGCGAAAACAAAAAGTGTAAAAAAAAACGTAGCTCCTTGAACATATTTGGTGGTCTCCAGAAATGAATATAGAGGTATGTTTTCAGAATGATCCTGGGTTGTGTATGAACCATATGAGAATCAACAATTCCCATTCAACTTCTCCAAATGGGAAAAAAAAAATCATTTAAACTTGTACAAAAGCAAAAATTAAGCCATATAAGCCTGCCTTTAGATATTGTAAGGTTTGATGACTTTTGGCAGGAAGTACATTAGACCCCTGCAGTGATGACTCTGGACCAAGAGTTTATATTCAACTGGAACTCATTCACACAATCAAGGTTACATGCAAATACCTTGGACATGTGGAGGAAACATTGGTTCCCATCTCAGTTATAGAAAGCATTATAACATTACAAAGGTTGTATTTGTTAATACATTATTTGTTAAATGTGGTTATTAATAAAATAGTTTTACATTTATCAAAATAATACATATTTTAACTAGTATTGGACAAAAATTAACAATGAATAATCACATCTAGGCATTGGACGATAATTGTTTTGAAGGTATCCCGGGTTTGAAAAAGTCAAGGTTTTAAAACCTTGTTATGTGTTTTTTTTTGTTCTTGTTAGTTTTTTAGGACAACAGTATCACCAGCAGAAAAAATACCCAAAGATGCCATTTAGAATTATTTAACCTGACGTGTTTACTGTTCCAAAATAATTAAAAGGTTCCTCAAAAAATATATATTGTGTTCAAAGAGGAAAAAGTTTACCCAGACTTAAAAAGAGCATATTTTAGAGCAGTAATCACAATACCGTAAATCCATGATATTTTTATCGAAGGTTATTATACTGTCAGAAACACCCATACACTCTCGCAGTTACACACACACTCATACACTATGGCCAATTTAGCTTATATAATTCACTTATATCACATGTATTTGGACTTTGGGGGAAACCGGAGCACCCAGAAGAAACCCACGCAAATACGGATAGAACATGCAAACTCCACACAGAAATGCCAACTGGCCCAACTGGGACTCAAACCAGTGGTCTTCTTGCTGTGAGACAACAGTGCTAACCACTAAGCCATCGTGCCAATTTCAACATATATGATATAAAACTTAAATTTTTACAGTTTAAAGCTGTTAAAATAGAAACAAAAGTAACCGAAGATTCTTACATCTCCTCTACAATTGTGTGTGTTTCTTTGAGAATTCTGCTGCAGTGATTGTCATTCAAACACACACGCACTCATACACACACACACACACACACACACACACACACACACACACACACACACACAC
>CAIGQZ010033112.1:2633271-2648718 GCA_903798205.1 Danio tinwini
ATATAAAATATAACCTTTTCCAAATATTATTTATTTGTATGAAAATAAAGTTACAGTACATGTTCACTTAATCTATTTTGCCACAATCTTATAATGATAAATACATTTTACATCTAAACGTTATACTTCTCTTATTACAGTTCTGACAGTGAAAATAACAAAACCCTGATAAAGACATTTTATACAACACACCATAACTTCCTGTTATATATTACGATCTATCAAATGGTTTTGTGTGATAGTGTTCTGTCAGTAGCAGAAGCGCTGTGTGTGTTTATCTGACTAGTCTGAAACAAGACAGTGCTGACTGATATTGGGCCGGTGACACGCAGCGCTCTGATGGATGGCCTCAGAAAACATAATCTGTTTGCTTTTTGATGAGAATCGCTAAAACAGGTATTACTTTGCGATGTACCTGGTGATATCAAATTTATATGCAAAGGACTGTCATTACTGGAGCCGTCTGTCTGAATGCTGATGTATGTGCTGCCTATCAAAGAGCGCCTTCAGGATTCATTAACAGACAAAAGGGCCAGTTCTCGCTAGTCTGCTTACATAGCGATATTATCAATGTTGTTTATTATCATGGAAATAAAGAAACAGTATTAGCAAGGATGATCGCGCAGTAGGCAAATTACATCTGTGAATCTGATGTGATGCTGCAGAAATGGAAAAGGAAGAGGCCGCAGATCTCACACTGCTTTGACAGAACGAGATGCGAGCACGTTGTTGTGTGTGTGCTGGATCATTGTGTTGTGGAGACTCACATGTTTTGCCCTTGGCGGTGAGGGGTTGGCTGGAGCCGGTGGTGTAGGAGGCGATGACCTGAACGCTGTACTCTGTGTCACTCAGCAAATTGAGGATCAGCAGGGTGTTTACATCATCTCCGACAAATGTCTCCAGAGCCTGACCTGACACTGTGCACGGAGCAAAAACAAGAGCTTAAAACAATCAGAGAAACTAGCACAGAAATAAACAATGAAATTTGTTTTTCAACCCATTCTCAGCTAAGATTTAAATACTCCTACTGAGTTTTTAAATTATGCTTAAAATGATTAATATTAGTGTCTTAAACGATGCCAGCATGTATTTTACAAACCAAATATGTTTTGTTAAAATTTGCTAGTACTGAATTGAATGTTTGTCACATCAATTTCACATCCGAAGCTTTTAGAAATAAACTTTGAATGTCTGTCATCATCTTTTATAAGTTATTGCTTCAAAAATACTATATTTTAATGTAATTAAGCCTACTTGTGTTCGAGACTACTCCAGAAGGAGTGTACGTCAATCTGTCTGGCATGCAGAAGAGCAATCCTTTTTTTTATCACAAGGAAAACATTGTTTTGAAAGACATGTCTGAAGTAAAGTTATGTTTTTGCAATCAAAAAGTTATGATTTTGTTAACAGAAAGTTGTTAAGCATCAGAGGTACACATATTCAATAGCACAGGTAAAAAAAAGAGCCTTAGAGTAGCCTCCTGTAATACTGTATATTACAATTCCAATATTTGATGAGGGGAGTCAGTGCAATTGGACAGTAGTTGTTAAAGCAGGAGGGAGATTACTTTTTTGGGACCGGAATGATGGTGGTGTCTTTAAAACAGGTGGGGACGACAGCATGGATTAGAAAGATGTTGAAAATGTCTGTGAAGACATTAGTGAGTTCTAAACATTAGAGAGTTCTAAACATTAGTCAGTTCTAACATTGGTGAGTTCTAATTAGGTTAATTAGAAAACCTAAGGTAATTAAGTAAACCATTGTGTAATGATGGTTTGTTCTGTAGACAAAATTGACCTTAAAGGGCACCTATTTTACCCCTTTTTCAAAATTTAAAAAAGTATTTTGTGTTTCCAGAATGTGTCTGTAAAGTTTTAGCTCAAAACACCCATCGTATTATTCATTATAACTTTCAGAAGTTTGTAATTTTCAGCTCTGAGCATCTTGTAGCCTTTTTTGTTGCCTGTGCTTTTAATGCTAGTTCTCCCCGCCCACCGTTCCCACGTGCCTGTCAGAGTGTGCCTCAATCTCCACCTCGGCTAGTCAGATAAACAGCACAGTGACAGACATGAAGGAAGCAGATCTTATGTAATGTTTGTGAGAAATACCACAGTAAGAACTTAACCAATGACTATCTGATGTATTTACTGTGGAGTTAATCAGTCGATGGGAATGCTAGCTGCGTCCCAAATGGCACACTATACACTATGCACTTATGCACTATGTACTTATGCACTTACACACTCAACAGTATAGTATATGTATTTAGTGTTGTCCCAAATAGAACACTAATGTTTTTGCCGATAGCTCCGCCCCTTCCGCTCTGTGAGCAAAGCTGCGGTCGTTGAGTGCGTGAAGTGCTCATCATTACACACTTCATTTTACCGGTGGAATGAGAGCATCATCCGGGTAATTAAAGTGCACTTATTATTTTTAGAGTTTTCAGTGTGAATGCACTACTTACACTATTTATACTACAAAATGGCGTAGAATAGTGCATAAGTATGCGATTTGTGACGCAGCTCATGAGTCACACACAATGTTATTACAAAGTTCATGCCCACACACACACACACACACACACACACACACACACACACACAGCACACGTGTTTAACTTTGCACAGTTTTTGCACACAAATGTGACAGGATACACACTAATATCTACTGCTGTATGGATATCCGTTATGTTAAAGTACAAAATAAGCCAGATTTAATGTCCACAAACCGGGATTGAAACATTTTCTTTTATAATTGTACTGACATGCGGCTGTGGTGATGAAGTAAAGATGGTATAATCGTAAATTTTTTTACATTTTATAAAATAAATTTTTTTTAAGTTTTCATTTTTTTTAAACTTGTATAACTCATTCTTGATCACATTTGATGATGATTGATGATCACAGCGAACTGAACAGATTTTTTAATCCCAGTTCCTTTGTGCACGTCCTGTCTTGTTGATATAATTATATGCGTTACTACGGAGATGTTGATATGCAGCTGTCAATCAATTCTGTGGGTGGGGAAACCACATACCTACAGTACATGACGTTGTGTTGAGCCTCAAAAGGGGGGGGGGGGTTCACTTAAAAAAATAGATATATATTATTATTATTATTATTATTATTATTATTAAAACAGCTTTTATTGTAGCTGGCTCTCTCCAGAAGAACAAAATATTATAGGGAATATTGTGAAAAATGCATTGCTCTAAACAAAAAGAAAAAAAAATCACAGGAGGGCTAATAATTTTGACTTGAACGTTACGTCATATATGTAATTTGCATATATTTCCATATATTGGATTTTGATTTGGTTTGTGGATCACTGTTAGTACCAGATGGATACAGGGCCAAATATGTGACAGCTCTGTAATTAAAAATTCTAGACTAAGCTAAAAAAAAAACAGGCAATGGGTGAAATGGATGATAGGACCTCACAGAAACACACTTTATAATTACACCATAGCCCTGACAAAGAAACTGAGAAAACTGGATCTGAACCGAAATGAGAACAAGTGAACCTTCCCCTTCAACAAAACAAACGCAGATGCACGGAAAATGAGCTCTGGACAGTAGAAATGACCAGCGGTGGAATGAATTATTAGCAGCTGTTGGGAGCAGTTTGAAAGGGCATTAAATGTAGGTGGAGAAGCCATTTCTCTCCACCACAGAAGGGAGTTTAAGCTCATATAATGGAATAAAGGAGTTTATTGGGCAGGACTTCAGTGGAAAACAGAGGAAAGTGGTATTTTCTTCCCTCCTGTGTGCTGTGGCCACATTAGAGCATCTGTTTACAGCCGAATCTCAGACTGCAGATGGAAGAACCGTCAATGTTCAAAGCGGCAGACGGGAAGAAGTATCTCCACCTACAGTTAATGCCCTTTCAAACTCTTCCCAACAAGCTGCTAATCATTTATCCTACAAGTCTATAACTGTCTTGAGAATCGGAAGACTTTTTAGTTATTTGACAAAATCACCTAACTCATGTATATCTGGAATTATGAAGCTTTTTTTACACTAGATTAGAAGTAGAGATTCTTTCCATACCCCAGATTCGCACCGGATTTGTGTGGTGTGTTACAGCTCTGACGCAACCACTCAATTCGATGCTCATGTTCACACCAGTCGTAAAACGGCACATTTTAGAAGCACCCCGAAAGATAGAACATCCAAATTTTATCTTCATTAAAAATAGGTATCTGGTCTATTTTTGATGGTAAAATACAAGTATGCATCTGTACAGGTAAAATACAAAATAAAGTCACAATAAACACAGGATTTAATTAGAAAATATTCAATATTTTACAATTTAATGGTGGATTTTAAATGAATAAATCACAGCAATACAATTTTTTTTTCTTATTCTTTGATATATTTAAAAAGTGCATTCAAACTGTATTAACTCTGTAGGCTACAGCACAGAAAAGTAGGATATAACAAAAAAATTGACAAGAAACATTTATCCAACTTAACCATAGTAGGACCCCAATAAAATCATGAAAATGAGTAAGCAAACAGTTTTGAAATGCCCGTGGTGTAATTTGGCACTGTTCGCAGGACAGAATGTGACCTCGTAGCAGCCATAACCAGTAAAAGGCTACATTCACACTGCAAGGCTTAAGGCCGTCACACACCTGATGCGCCGCTCAGCGCTGCGACACGGCACGCACATGACAGTTGAAAGTATCGCACACCAGACGCGCACATTTGCAGGCTATTTAAAACAAAAATATGAACTGTGTCCTGAGTCGTGGCTGGGCACGGCGGCACTGGTGTGTGAACTCTAATTGAAACCTATTTTTAGAATTCTGAAATGCGCGGCACTGCCCGTCGCCGAGCGGCGCTTCTGGTGTGTGACCTGCTTAAGTGTTCAAATCTGATATTTTCTCAGATCTGTTTTATTTTTTTGCAGAGCTGTTCACATTGTGGTCAATGTCAAATTTGCAGTGTGAACAGATCATGGTACTAAACTGACCCACATGCGCAAAAGTACAGATGCAGAGAGCACAAAATGTCTAATTATGCACACAATGTGTATACTGTAAGCACATTGTCAGATTATGCTTAATATGATTATTGCCCTTTTCACAGACAACCATATTTCATATGTTCTGCTACTACTAATGTGTATTTCGCCATTTGAAACCTAAAATAAGTGTCTTGTGATTGAAAACACTGATCATTTGTGATTTATGACAACCTCGGTGCGTGTCTTTCTGACCATCGTTGTAGTGAACTCATTAAGGGTTGATGATTGAACTGTTCAACTGGAGTTAGTTTTACATTCATTATAAGCAACAGGCACGTGCAGAAGGGGGGTTTGGGAGCTTGAGCACCTGCCTTTTTTTCGATCTGAGAGAAAGTTCCCCCTTAAAATGAAAGTGCCCCCTCCTTTGCGCATGGATCTCCTATCTGCAACACCCCCCAATGCTCTTCAGCTTCGCAATTAACCCGTGCCGCAGTCATTAACCAGATTGGTTAACAGGCACCAGTTTTGTCTTAAAGATTTTTATTAAAATAAACAACCAACTTTCTGTAGTAAAGTAATTGCCCTGTGTGCCATTTTATTATGCTGCTCAGTAGATGATGTTTGCAGCACAGAATAATAACGCATGTCGCTCAAAGATTTTGCAAAAGTCCCATCAAATCTGACATAACCGCGGTCGCATTGCAAAACATCAGATTTGTGTCAGATTTAATACTACATATGCAAGTGCACAAATCTAAATTAAAAAGATCAGATTTCATGCAGTTTGGGCTGTTCACACTGTCAAGACAAAAACAGATCCTAGTCACATGTAGGCAAAAAAATCAGATTCGAGCCACATTTACCTGCAGTATGAAGGTAGCCTAGGTCCAGTGTAATATGTTCATTCTTCATTAAAATGTATATATTTAACATATTTATATTTACTTTTCACTTCTGCTTGTTCTCCTAAAATGCTCTGTTGATTTCCTGGTTCTTTGAAGCCCCTCTCTCAGACATACATACACATTGCACTCTGATTGGCCATTAAGTCCAGTGTGTTCTATTTAGCTACCCATCAAACACACATTGCCAGGGGCCAGA
Source organism: Danio tinwini (assembly GCA_903798205.1). Lineage (NCBI taxonomy): Eukaryota > Metazoa > Chordata > Actinopteri > Cypriniformes > Danionidae > Danio > Danio tinwini. Next base: position 2,639,344 of record CAIGQZ010033112.1, read on the forward strand.
GTTTATGCCAATTTTAATCTTTGTGATGTCACAAAACCAAGAAGCAGCTCATCTACTCAATAAAACCTGTTTGTTGTAGATTTTTATATACAGTGAGGTCCATAAATATTTGAACATTGACACAATTCTAACATTTTTGGCTCTATACACCAACACAATGGATTTGAATGGTATGACGATGTGCTTTAACTGCAGACTGTCAGCTTTAATTTGAGGGTATTTAAATCCAAATCAGAGGAATGGTGTAGGAATTACAAGTTTGCATATGTGCCTCCCACTTGTTAAGGGACCCAAATTAATTAGACAATTGGCTTCTCAGCTGTTTCATGGCCAGGTATGTGTTAGTCCCTCATTATACCAATTACAATAAGCAGATAAAAGGTCCAGAGTTCATTTTAACTGTGCTATTTGCATTTGGAATCCGTTAAGATAAGAGAGGAGTATGGAGAAGAAAAGGAACTGCTCATGATCCTAAGCAGTAAAGCACGGTAGTAGTAGTGCCATGGCATGGGCATGTATGGCTGTTAATGGAACTGGTTCTCTTGTATTTATTGATGATGTGACTGCTGACAAAAGCAGCAGGATGAATTCTAAAGTGTTTCAAGCAATATTTTCTGCTCATATTAAGCCAAATGCTTCAGAACTCATTGGACGGCGCTTCACAGTGCAGATGGAGAATGACCCAAAGTATACTGCAAAAGCAACCAAGTCGATTTTAAAGGGAAAGAAGTGGAATGTTATGCACTGGCCAAGTCAATCACCTGACCTGAATCTGATTGAGCTTGCATTTCACTTGCTAAAGACAAAACTAAAGGCAAAATGCTCCAAGAACAAGCAGGGACTGAAGACAGTTGCTATAGAAGCCTGGCAAAGCACCACCAGGAATGAAACCCAGCGTCTGGTGATGTCTATGTGTTCCAGACTTCAGGCTGTAATTGACTGCAAAGGATTTGCAACAAAGTATTAAACAGTGAAAGTTTGATTTATGATTATTATTCTGTCCAATTACTTTTGGCCCCTTACAAGTGGGAGGCACATATGCAAACTGTTGTAGTTCCTACACCGTTAACCTGATTTGGATGTAAATTAAAGCTGACAGTCTGCAGTTAAAGCACGTCTTGTTAGTTTGATTTTAAATCCATTGTGTTGGTGTATAGATCCAAAAATGTTAGAATTGTGTCAATGTCCAAATATTTATGGACCTCACTGAATATATGTATATATTTTTCGTTTTTTTTTCAACTTAACGTAAAAAGTAAAGATTACTGACAGGAAAGTCTTCCCTCAGGTCGCCATGAGCTCCTCAGTGTTATGTATCAGCGCACTTAACCACTAGTCTATTGGCATCGACTTGTTGTAAGATTTTAAAAGTGAATTCTGTAAATGAAAGTATCTCCCGAAGCATTTAACCTTGAAAAGTGTAATTTCATGTACAGCTTATGCCTAGTAACATTGCACAACAACTTTAATAAAAAAAGGTGAAGTCATAAACAAGGAGCCTTTTAAAATGTGTGCTTGCGTGTCTCACTCTGTTTGTGTGTGTGTACATACCAGATATGGGCTGATAGATGACTCTGTAACCCATGGTGGGGAATTGAGGACTGTCCCAGCTGATGCGGAATCGATTGTACCATTCATCAGACACCCTGAGGTTACTGGGGCCAGAAAGTGGCACTAACCAATCAGAAAAGAGACAACCGTTATTAGCATTAGCAATGAGGTCATTTCTTGCCAATTACTTGTCAGCTGAAACTCATAATAATTTAGCACTTGTGAGTAAAATCCCAGTACATACAATCACATCAACATCTTTGGGTATTAAAATAATAGAATTAAATAATAATAAATGATTAAAAAGAAAATTAATACATTGAAATAAATAATAATAAAAAAAGTTTGGCAGTAATTCTTTGAAAGATTGAATTAATTTGATCAAAATTAGTGTAATAAACAGAAAAAAATGTTAAATAGTATTAGAATATTAAAATAATGTCAATAAAACAGCTACAATGCAATTTATTTCTGTGATTGTAAAGCTACATTTCCAGCTCACATCAACAGCTCAGAAAAATTTGATTCTTAATATGAATTACATTGAAAATAACATTCTCTTATAATAGTCTATATTTTCACTTAATTACTCCTGAACAGAGGATATCACCCTGCTCATAATTAATTCAACCCCAAACTCAATCAGAACGAAAAGGGCAAAGGTTTCTCAAGGCAACTCGCAGGCTCTGATCTGGAGTTCAGCATGAGGTGACATTAGCATCTCTAATCAGACAATAGGCTGTGCTTTGAAGGTGATCACTGAGAAGAAGCTGAAAATAATCAATTCCATCAGAGGAAAGCGGCTGATCTGTTTGATCAGTTCATTAGTGTGAGAACACCGGTGCTGGAACGGATATCGTTTATTATGCTTATTAATGCGTAAAATCAATATTCTTCATTTTGCTAAAGACTGCAAGACTGATGACATGACTATAAAATGCAATGAAGTGCTGTAAGAACATATTTTTAATTTTAAGTGCTATTTTTGATATAAAAATATCTTCAGATACATGGTTCCCAAGACAAACAGCATATTATGTAGCATTGTACAATAGTAGCCTACAATGTAAAAAATTATGGTTGCAAACAATTTATATGGGCTGAATTTAAACAAACAAATTAAATTGAGTAATGTTCAACTTAATTTGTTTGTTTAAATTCCCATTCACAGTAAAATGTTTGCAACCACTTACCTTCAGAAATGTAGTAAAACCAGTGAATCTATTTTCTACAGTGATATTTATTTTCAGTGTACAATGCAGATTTCCAAATGAAGTTGGTGGGAAAGTGGCAGAAATCCCTCTTAAATTAAGAGTGTTTTCACACTTGGCAAGGTTTGTTTGATTAAAATGAACTCGTGAGCCATTGTTCTGATAGTGAAGAATAATGTGAATCCTTGCATCAAAACCCTGGTGTGCACCAAACCAGTGAACTGAGACTTAAAAAAAGCTATTGGTGAACTCTGGTGTGGTTTGACTAAAATATGCTTTTTGTTTGTTTTGTTGCCATATGAATAATTTTTCCTTGCAGGAGTAATTCTTGTTCTCAATCCAAGCTGAACTTAGAAGTTGGCAACTTAATGTGATTTAAGCGTAAGCTCTAGGCATCCTAAACAACTTTTAAAAAGCCACTGAAAGTTAATGTTTGACGCAGCCACTGTATCTGAATATATAGCTTATGTGGGGTAATGCTGACAATCACAACAGGGGCTGGCGCTAGGCAGGGGCAGGGGTGGGCTGAGCCCACCCAAACGTCTGTCTTGCCAACCCAATCAAAAAGACAGCAGTATATAAATATGTTTTTATTTTCTTTTGTACAATTTGTGATTTGATAAAAGCAGTAAGGCGGGCTCTGTGTTGAAAAAGGGGCGTTGAAAGCTCTAACCAATCATAATCAAAGTTTGATTGGCTGTAAGTAATAGCGCACTCTGCACGTGTGAGGCGAGGCTGCTTGGCTTCAGTCTGTTACAGACATAGGTTACATTGAGTCACGCAATTCATAAATTATTTGCTTCCAAGTGCAATGCATGAATATCCTGTGCTTTAAAAAAAATTCTGTTATACAGTTGCAATCAGAATTATTCAACACCCTGATTTATTAGCCACCCTGTTTTTTTTTCCCCCCAATTTCTGTTTAACGGAGAGAAGATTTTTTCAACACATTTCTAAACATAATAGTTTTAATAACTCATCTCTAATAACTGATTTATTTTATCTTTGACATGATGACAGTAAATAATATTTGACTAGATATTTTTCAAGACACTTCTATACAGCTTAAAGTGACATTTAAAGGTTTAACTAGGTTAATTAGGTTAACTAGGCAGGTTAGGGTAATTAGGCAAGTTATTGTATAATGATGGTTTGTTCTGTAGACTATGGAAAAAATAAATAGCTTTGGGGGGTTAATAATTTTGACCTTAAAATGGGTTTTAAAAATTAAAAACTGCTTTTATTCTAGCCAAAATAAAACAAATAAGACTTTCTCCAGAAGAGAAAAATATTATCAGACAAACTGTGAAAATTTCCTTGTTCTGTTAAACATCATTTGGGAAATATTTAAAAAAGAAAAAAAATTCCAAGGGGGTTCAATAATTCTGATTGCAACTGTAGGTTCCAATAACAGTGATGATAATGTGGCCAAGGAATGTCGCTAGATCCTATTTTGGGGCATATGCCCTAGGAAAAAATTGGCAGTGCACCAGTAAAATATTTGAGATACAATTTACATTATATGCCAGTGTACTCATTAAGAGAGGTAATCCCAGAATAAGCATGTTATTACCTATGTGCAACCGAACCAAAGCTGGTGAAATCAATGTGGCTTAATCAAAAACAAACTGACACATGCGCACAGAAAACTACAACAAAACACACACTATCTACACACACTATCTAGTATCTATGATTATTTATTGAACATCAACGCTGAACAACTGAAATTAAAACACACATTGCCTAAAATGAGTCACCTTTTTTTGAATAAAAACGTGAAAATAAATAACTTGCACTTTTAATGAAAATAAATGATTTTCAACATTTTTTTTATATTAAAAGTAGAAAATAAGCAGTATCTCCTCTACATAAAATTTTTAACAGTGCATTTCTTGCATCTTTTGTAAACAAATGTAGTCAATGTAGTGCAGGGTCACATGACAGCGGAATGTCGCCACAGCGGAATGAACCGCCAACTTATCCAGCACATGTTTTACACAGCGGATGCCCATCCAGCCGCAACCCATCTCTGGGAAACATCCATACACTCTCATTCACACTCACATTGTGAAACACTTAATATTTATTGATATTAGATTATAAACTAAGCTCGTTTATATGTTATATTCCAATTTAAAGGTCAAAATCTTTTGAATTATTTCTTGCTTTTATTTCTTATCCTTTTTGTATTTTATGATTTGTTTTAATCTTCCTTTTTATTTAATGCACTTTGACTTACCATTGTGTATGAAATGTGCTATATAAACAAACTTGCTATGTCTTGCCAATTTAATTCTAATGCATGTTTCTAACACATGCACTTTTGTTGATTTTTACACTGGTTTGACCACCAGGAGTCCCTAGCAGGTGTTGTTTTGATCGCTTCAAAACAGTGAATCATTTTACAGAGCAATTGGTTCAATTGTTTCATAGCCTTGTTTTCCCCTTCACTACTGTTTTTGTACTAGTTAAATAGTCTGGGTAATGTGAAACAGATGAAACGGTAATCAGTGCAACTGGTTATGGGAAGTGAAGTCTGCATGACTGGCAGATTTAATGAATGAAGTGCCCTTTATAGGAGCTTATATGCACTCTAGCTGGTGATTTATATAGCAGATAACTTATTTAACACAGTTATTTATAGAACCAAGCTTAAAGAAACATGGCTTTTTATGGGGTATGTTTGATGACAACTTACTGAACATCCAAAACAATGTTGTGTGCTTGGTTAAAAATGAGCATGATGACAATGTGATGGTATTTTCATCAGTCCAGAATTCACGAAAAGCCTATAAAATGTTTAAAGGAGTCAATAAGTAGAATTTCAATAATGTCTTCCTCACACTGTCATTATTATGACCGATTACTATCATGACTGTATTTGTGTTTATGATGCCTGTATTGAGTAATGAACAACTTTTATGAGCAAAATTGCAACTATAAATAGGTAACAAACTATAACCAGGTATGCTTGAAATTAACTATACAAATAAAGGATTTTTAGGGTTCCTTAGCTGTAACCTTAACAAAAACTGTCTCAGAGCCTGTCTTAAAACGCCAAATGGATAACTGCTTTGAGGTTAAATTAATTATCTCAGTGAAATCACTAAATATCATGGAAGTAAATGAGATCACGCTCCTGTTAACACACAGACTGGCATAGGGTTGCATTTTTTAACTTAATTAAATAAAACAGTATTAAATATTCATTATTCCAGCCTGGGAATTTAACCAAGGTCGTTCTGTGTGAACTGGAGGCTAAATATCTCGAATGCTGCATAAGAACATGCTAAACATTTAGCGCGTTTGATTTGTTGACATCTTTAATATTTGCAATAATTTTTGTGCTAATGAATTGGTAATTTCATGTGTCCTAAAGCAAAGCAAATGGAGCTGAAACCCAACTCAAAATCAATACTGTGTAATTGTGCCACAGTGGTATGTAATTAGCATAAGTGTGTCTGTTTTAAGGCAACACATTGCAGGTGAACAGTTATCAGCACACTTCCCCAGTTGATTGATTATATTACAAATGAATGTAAATGTAACTTTGTTTGTATTAGTTGTTTATTTTATTTTTTAGATAGGCACATTTGGCATTTGTTATTAAATATGTACTATATGTATATATACTAATTAGCATATGTTCTAGCGCAAAACATTGAAACAAAGTCAGATTCAAAACTCTTTTTTTTTACAGAGAGGATTTGGGGTATCTCTTTTAACATTTAATAAAAAAAAACGTAAATAAAATAAATAGTAAAAATAAATAAATGAATGGATGAATAAATTTAAAAATAATAAATAAATAAATAAATACACACATTTAATCAATAAAAATAAAATTAAAACAAATAAACTAATTTAACAATAAAAAATAAAATAAAATTAAATAAACGGAAGAATAAATAAAAATAAATAATAAATAAAATAAATAGTAAAAATAAATGAATAAAATAAAAACAAACCAATTAAATTAAATAAAACAAATTAATTAAAATAAAATAAAATAAAACAAATGAGTGAATAAATAAACAAATTAAAAAATAAAACATAAAATAAAAAAATAAAATAAATAAAATTTTAATAAATAAACAGTAAAATAAAATAAAATAAAAATAAATAGTAAAAAAAATAAATAAGAAAAATAAATGAATGAATAAACTAATAAATAAACAAATTAACCAAAAAAGTAATAAAATTAAATAAAACAAATTATTTAAAATAAATAAAACAAACAAATAATCAAACAAATTATTTAATAAAAAAATTCAATAAATAAACAATATGAACAGTAAAAAATTAATTAAATTAGATAAAAAGTAAATAAAGTAAAATAAAATAAATAGTAAATTAAATATATATTGATTCACAATGAATGAATACATAAATAAATAAATACAAATTAATCAATAAAAATAAGAACATTAAATAAACTAATTAATTAAAATAAAACTAATAAATGAATGAATAAATAAACAAAAAATGTATATATAAAAATAAAATTAAATAAACAAAATGAACAATAAAAATTTTTAATTAAATTAAGTTAAATAAAAAGTAAATAAAATAAAAAGAAATAGTAACTAAAACAAAAAAATTAAATTAATAAATGAATATTTAAATAATTAAACAAACAAATTTATCAATAAAATAAAATAAATAAACAAATTAAACAATAAAAATAAAATAAAATAAATTAATGAATTAAATTAACTTTAAAAAGTATAAATAAGTATGAGAGGAGGGGGGGGGGGGCACGGTGGCGCAGTGGGTAGCAAGTCGCCAGTGATGGGTTGCAGGTGGAAGGGCATCTGTTGCGTTAAAACATATGCTGGACCCCAGATTAATAAAGGGACTAAGCCAAAAAGAAAATGAATGAATGAATGAATAAAAATAATGTATGATCATACTCTGTACAAAAACTTCATATGCAAAAAATTGCTTTACGAATACAAATACAAATATGACAAGTTCTCACATAAAAATTTTGTAAGCTCTTTGCTACTAATTTATATAAGACCAATTTTTTAAAAATGCCTTTAAAAATATGCAATGTAACTGAAATCAACAAACACAAATATATAAAGTGCAACAAAATAAACACTTACATTTATATTTTAAAAGTTTTCGTTCTATTTCACTAAAAACACTATGAACAAACAAAATCCTAAAATGGACAGGCACATTTTTGCCTGCAGTGTGTTCTTTTAAATTGCTTTGATAATGTGTTTAATCTTTAAAAACTCACGTGTTGTGCCGGATGAGGACATGGACAGCTGGCTGGACTCCTCATCTGCATAAACAGGGGTCACTGTGATCTTGTATTTTGTGTCTGAGAGGAGAGGTTGCAGGACCACATTTCTTCTGTTCCCAGAGACTAACACCTGCAGAAGAGCACAATATTCAATAGCAGACTGAGAATGCTGAGCTTGAGGATAAGTTTTGTTTGCTCTGGGGGAAATAAATGTCCTTGAGGTCTGGTTTAGTATTAAGTATTAGACTTTACATATAAATGTGATGGATAATGGAATCCCCCACTCTTAATATAAAATAAAATAGGGTGCTGTGAAAAAGTAAATACAACCCTGGTTCAGGGCCGTATGTAGATCAGAGATGCCCAAACTCAGCCCCGGAGGGCCGGTGTCCTCCATAGTTTAGTTTGAGTTTAAGTTCGAGTTTAGACACCCCTGTTTTAGATACTTTATTTGGACAGTAGCAAAGAGTGAACCTTGTAATATATACACTGTAAAACTCAACAGTCAACTTTATGTAATGAAATGAGTGTAGTTAACTCAAAATTGACTGAAGTTCTCATTTAAAAAGAGTATTGAACTTGTTGAAGGTAATGAGTTAATAAAATACCTCATTACCTCAACTTAAATGGAGTAGGTTCACAGTACTCATATGGATTACTTTTTGAACTTAAATGGTTTGTAGCAATCGGTTTACTCAAATGGTCTGAGTTGTCTTAATTTATTGGGTTTTACAGTATTCTGTAGTTTGAGTTCTCTTTATTTATTGGGTTTTACTGTGCTCAAATTGCTTCGTTTACTTAAATACATTAAGTTCACAGTACACATTAGGATTAGTTTTTAAACTTAAATGGTTTGTTGCAATCGGTTTACTCAAATGGTTTGAGTTACCTTACTTTTTGGATTTTACAGTGTACAGATATTACTAGTATTTTTAAAAAACTTTTCCAACATGCAGTTAAAATATGTTAGTGGTAGAGGGACAGTAAAACATGCCACACTTTTATATCAAATATTGTTTTTCTTTTAAACCAAATGTTTTCTTTTGATTGATTGATTGACTGATTTATTGACTGATTTATTGACTGACAGATTGATTGCTTAATTGATTAATTGACTGATTGACAAATTGATTGATTGACATATTTATTGACAGATTGTTTGATTGATTGATTGATTGATTGATTGATTGACTGATTGATTGATTGATTGATTGACTGATTGATTGATTGATTGATTGATTGATTGATTGATTGATTGATTGACTGATTGATTGACTTATTGATTGATTGATTGATTGACTGATTTATTGACTGATTTCTTGACTGATTGATTGATTGATTGACTGACTGATT
>CAIGQZ010033112.1:2648728-2679641 GCA_903798205.1 Danio tinwini
TGACTGACTGATTTATTTACTGATTGATTTATTGACTGATTTATTGAATGGTTAACTGATTAACTGATTGATTAATTGATTGATTGACTGATTGATTGATTGATTGACTGATTTATTGACTAATTGATTGATTTCTTGACTGATTGATTGATTGATTGACTGACTGATTGATTTACTGATTGATTTATTGACTGATTTATTGACTGACTGATTGATTGATTGATTAATTGACTGATTGACTGATTAACTGATTGATTGATTGATTGATTGATTGACTGATTAACTGATTGATTGATTGACTGATTGACTGATTGATTGATTTCTTGACTGATTGATTGATTGATTGACTGATTGACTGATTTATTTACTGATTGATTTATTGACTGACTGATTGATTGTATGATTGATTAATTGACTGATTGATTGACTGACTGATTGACTGATTAACTGATTGATTGTTTGATTGACTGATTTATTGACTGATTGATTAATAGATTTTTTTACTAATTGATTGATTGATTGATTGATTGATTGATTGATTGATTGACTGTTTCATTGATTGACTGATTGATTGTTTGTTTGATTGATTGAAAAAAAACAGCCAATAAAATAAATTAATTATTTCAAAATGATCTTGCAAATCCAAAGATTGAAGTAATGGCTATTACAAATATATTTCATCAGCTTAGAATTATAAGGTTCTATCTGAAATTTTTGTCAAAATTTAGTTATTGACATGTTCTTATTAAATGACAACTTATTTACATTGTGGGATGTTTTTTATAAGTTGTTTATGTTTTAAGACTTTTTATTAAAAAAAAAAGTTCCACACACATTGTTTGATATGAAATGCAAAAACTTTAAAGCTCAATATCACAGCGGTCCTCATACTGTGGTACTCCCAGGCTTCCTTCTAGTGGTATGCGGAGGAATACTAAATAATAATCTTTTAACCTTTTGACTTAAACAATTACACTGATGTAATCAGCACCATCACCGGCGGTTCCCTGAAGCGTACAATCACATTGGTGTGCTTAGGATGTTTACTTTAGTTCATCACGTTATCAGATGCTAAAAATCAACCTGCTTTGGAGCAGAGCCAGAAGCACATATGCGATTGAGATGCGCTTTTGCAGACCACAAATGTGTTAAAAAAATGTGTGTTCATACCTGTGTAAAATAAGGTGTGCTTTCAATATATAAAGTTATTTGTTTTCTAAAGCAGCGTGGCTTTCGATTAATGCACTCAATGGAGCTAGTGATGTCACTGTGAGGGGTAGGGTTAGGGGTGGGGTTAGGTGAGCGCATTGAAAAACATTGAATGTAGCTCAGATTGCATCTGCACCTCGTCTTCAGCCAGACCCCTTTCACTTAAGATGAGCTCTCAAAACATGGTAAATCTGCGCGTATGAATAGATAAACCACGTATGAATTGGTCAAGCAGTGTATTAATGCATGTAATCACTCACTTTTCTGACATACATACTGTAAAGGATGAGCAGTAAGCAGATCTAATTTCTTATTTAAATATGTCATTCCAAATCATTTTAAATATAAGGTAATGTTTAGATTTCAAAGATTTACAAATATATCATGTGTACATGCAACACATATTTCACAATTTATCAAAACTGGTTTATATATATATATATATATATATATATATATATATATATTGACATATAGACTATGTTTATCAGGTCCAAGCAACATTTCCAGGTTTTGATGAATAGGTTACTATTTGTACTTTACGTTTAAGTACAGCAGTTTTCTTTTTACTTTAAGAACAGTAGCCTACCATTTTTAAATAATTTTTAAAAGCACATTTTAAGGGTGTCACAGTGGCGCAGTGGGTAGTACAATCGCCTCACAGCAAGAAGGTCACTGGTTCGAGCCCCACTGGGTCAGTTGACATTTCTGTGTGGCGTTTGCATGTGTTAATGTTCAAATTATTTATAATGTTTAAAGTTATATTATTAAGAATAGGAATTAATCTGCCTCATCATTATGGTGGCACTTGGACAGTTAATAGTTTTTTCTGAGGTGGTGAAAAAAGTTTGAGAACCACTGGAACAAATGTTTTAATATTGTAAGAATACAGTTTTACTGTGTTTTATGCAAACAAATGCAGCCTTAGTGAGACACATCTTTCATAATAAGTAGATGAAAATAAATAAATAAATAAAATCAGATTCCCAAATTTTGTCATTATTATTATTATTATTATTATTATTATTATTATTATTATTATTAGTAGTAGTAGTAGTAGTAGTAGTAGTAGTAGTAGTATTAGTAGTAGTATTATTATTAGTCCATTTGCATTCATACAAAAATAAACAATATTTAGAAATAAGGCCCATCCATAAACATAACCATCATAAGCAAATCGCATGAAAATGTACAAGTGGGATTATAATATTTCACACTAATTAGCCACTATAATAAAACAGTTGCTAACAGGCATGAGCTTGTGCTATCCTCACAGTGTCTTCAAGCAGTGTTTGGTGTAATGTGTAATTTACAGCTGATTTTATCGGGCTATTTGCAGATGGGGAAGCTATAAAACCTCCTCAAAACTCAGCTCTTCCACTGCTGTGCCTCTGAGTTCCAGATCAGACTCTTTGACTCATTTGTCCAGAAGTCCAGTTTTTCACGGAGGTGTTGAATCACAAACCTAGCTGGTAGCAGAGAATTTCTTTATTGCTCACCTCTCATGGGGACTAGATTTTTGTATTTCTATTTTTATTGTGAATTCCTAAAGCACTTAAGCACTTACGAAAGAGTTGTTGTGAGCAGAGTGGAATTATTTTAAACAGCTTGAAAGATTGTTGTAACCCTCCGAATGCATTCGTGTACGTTTTGACCTTGAAAGAGAGAGAGAGAGTGAGAGAGACAGAGACCTACTCTCCACCACAGTGACCCTAAGACCCTGTTTACACTAATATGTTTAAGTTTTAAAATGGCGTTTTAGAACTAAAAAAGATCCACATCCACACTGGCATTTCAATTAGCATTTCTGAACAGATCTCCGTCCACACTATACTGCTGAAAATGCACATCACCTGACCACACACACACACACACACACACTGGCATGCACTGCAGCGTATCATCAAAGATCTACCGCTGAATTTCATCTCACTATAGTTGTGAAATGTGATATTTAATTCATCTTGTCTTTATCTAACGACTCTTTAGTCTTTTGAATCTATTACTTGTTCTCAGGTAACATGCTTTGGCTGAGCGCAAAGATAAGTTAATATATTAATTAACACTGATTTTGCACATTTCGTCACCTTGAAATTATAAGGTTCTATCTGCGTTCTGAATATTGAGCTTCAAAGTTTTTGCATTACATAGCAAACAGTATGTGTGTAACTTTCTTTTTTTTTAAGTCTTAAAATGTAAACAACTTCTAAAAAAACATTCCATAATGTAAATAAGTTGTCAACTAATAAGAATATGTCAATAACTCAATTTTGACAAAAATGTCAGATAGAACCTTAAAATTCTAAAGTGACGATTTGACTGATTGTTTGCCTTTATTTCCTATATTATATAAATGTATTGTAAGTTATACTTTTATAATGGCCATTATTGATTATTAAAACTGATATTCAGAAGAAGAGAGAAGGTATGTTTCATATTTTTCATTGAAAATGAAAAGAGACAGTTATGTTATGTATCCATTTTGTTATAAGTGCATACATTGAAAATGACATTCATATAAATATGTAGCTGCACGGTGCCGCAATATTTCTGGTGTCTGGTAAGTTCAATTAAAAATGAAAATAGGACGTTCCATTGTATTGTAAAGATTGCATTGCCAAGATAAAGTGAATGACGTTTTAAAGTACACTGTTCTCTTTGAAGATTTACCTGACGTGTCCTCAGGAGTTTGTTTTCCATATCAAACTTGCGAAGTCTGAACTTTGAGCACTTAATATTGAGAAAAAGCCCCAATTAGATAGGTGCAGCCATGCCTCTGTTTTTCCCCCATCCACACTGACATGCAGCAGCAGCAGCATTTTAAAACCAAAATGGCCTCTTCAGCGTTTTCAAAATGCTTCGTTTTCAGGGCTTGAAAAATCTGTGGTAATGTGAACGGAGGGCGTAACTGTAGCAAAACTTATGAGTTTTAAAACTAAAATGAACAGTATTAGTGTAAATGGGGCCTTAGTGTGTGTTTATATGTTTAACCCTGTGCTTTGAAATGGCTACATGTTCTTATTTGTTACATTGTTTATTTTAGTGTAAATTGTTATGATATTGTTTCTATTCTATATATTTGATGTTTTTATTGTTACTATATTTTTATATTTGTCCACATATTTTCAAGAGTTGGCAATATTGTATTATTCACAGTTATGCCAATCAAGCAATTTTGAACTGAATTGAATTCATCTGAGCGTGTGTGTGTGTGTGTGTGTGCTATTTCTGGACCTAACATGATCCATGAAACTTATTTAATAACATAAATGTCACCTAAATCACAATTTTGTTGAAAAAATGTATGTCTACCTGTTTACAAAATATATTTAATTTATTTTTATGAGTATATTGCAGTGTGTTTGAAGCTGTTTTGTTAAAATACTCAATATTCAATTATTCCGCTCATTCAAACTCTTGAACATGCGCGCACAGGTACGCATGCACTCGCACATGCATTGGGTTTGCATGTTTTATGGGCACTTCCCCAGTTTTATCATGTGGAGGCTGAATATATTTTGTCTCCTTACCTTCACATTCTGCACTTTTACATTTTCAAAATACTTCATTCCGTATCATTTAGGACCCATTTTTCTCATGGGGACCAAAAAAAAAAAAATGTCCCCATAAGAAAAAATATTGCTGATATTGCTATACTTGTGGTCAAATTTAGTCACCCATAACAAGATGAATACCAGAACCACACACACACACACGTCATCTGCTAAATCATGAAATGTTTCTGATCATATTGAATAAGGTTTTACTGAAAAAAATGTAATAGCTGATTTATACAACAAACACAACAACACTTGTATAAAACTATTGATGTGCAGTAGAAATAAATGTATAGTTACACTTAGACAACTACATGCATTATAAAAAGACTGTCCCAAGGACAAATACAAATGCCAAATGATTTCTAAAGCTTCATCAGTTTTCTCACATCTTTAATATCTGAGTTTGATCAGCTCTGGTGAAAGCTATTTAGAGAATCAGCCAACAGACTAGAGAGCTGTGTACTGAACTTTCAGGAGCTGGATGGAAATCAAGAAAGCAGACACTCTGCTCTCGAGCCAACATCCAATCACTGCAGTCATTCAGCACAGAAACACCATTAATCACACACATACGCACACACACACATGCACACATTCATGCAGTTCATTGCTTGTTGATAATGAAATGTTGGGTTGAATTATGTGGAGTGGCTTCCTCTGTGTGAGAGCACTATCAATGAACAGACCAGTCAAAACAAGTAATTTACTGCATTTTACTGAGTTTGTTATAGAAAACACATCTGATGGTTTCTAATTTGCAGAATCTTAAATGTATGAGTGTTACATTTTTGAACATGACTGAATGTTTTGTTCTGTTGATTTCTATATTTGTGTCCAGCACAAACACTGAGTAAATTAATAATTGTAGCATCAAAACATTAATTATCACAGCAAATTGCTCAATATGTTTAGCGTTAAAGAGATTTTTTTTATTGTTATTATTATTATTATTGATACAGATATGCTCAAATACAGTTTCGCACATTAAGAACATAATAATATTTTCTAATTCTACACTCAATATTTTTTTGAGTGTAAAAAATACACATACATACACATAAAAATATTTTTTTACTTGTTCAAACTACTTACTTAAAATGAGCTAAAACAACAACATTTTTAATATTTCATTGGGACAACTTAATTTTTTATGTTCAATCCACATAAATTTTCAATCCACAATTTTACAGCATTTTCTTTCTTTATGGTATGATTACTACCATTGTAAATATTGGAAAGGTGTGGTGTTTATGTAGAGATCCTGAAAAAAAACTAAAACTTAATTGTAATGTAAAAATCTTTAACAAAACCTAAGAAATGAATGATGCATGGCCCCTTATACAGAATTTGTTAAACTTTTGTTAAAGTTAAACATTAAATCATTTAGAACAGTAAAAAATGACACTAAAAAAGTTAATTATATAGAAGTATTCAATTCAGTCTCGATGAAAAATTTATATATTACATATTTTACATATATTTATATGTTACATTAGCTTGTTGTATTTGAGGAAACATCAACATGGACTGTTATTGCCTTTGTGTTTTGTGTATCAAGTACTGAAATCTCTGTTTAGTTTTCTACTTCATTACGTCTGCTATCATATAGACAAAAAAATGTAAAAAGTAATAATGTACAGTGTTGTTTACATAAAACATTTGTAAGTAAAAAATATACTGTAAAATATGCATTAATTTCACTTTAAATTGTTTGAATAAAATGTATTATATATAGTATAAGTATATATATATATATATATATATATATATACACAACAACAATCCAGAAACTAGTATTAATACAATTTTAAAAAAGAGAAAAAATAAAGAGAAGCAAAAATATGCAAAAATTTTGTTACATTTTTGTAGGTTGTAATTGTTTTTTGCAATATTTTGCTTTAATTAATTTTTTTAATTTAATCTTTCAATTTCTAAATATGTTTGGTGACTAAAATATTATTTTAATAAATATATCTGTTTAATAAATCTGTTTTGTTTAAACGCACCAAAATACATCGCTGAAAAATGGATACAAATATTAATTTTCAAAATGAGGTGTACTCAATTATGCTGAGCACTGTACATAATTAACTTAAGCAAATTTGACTTAATTCCACATATGAAATGTATTTAAAAACCTCAAAAAATGTTTTTACAAAAATTTACTTATTGTATTTTTTCCCCAACATATTTTTCATTCAATGAAAGTACAATTATTTCATTAATAAATATACTGTATATTTTAACTGAGTCTGAGTGTATATTCCTATTAGGGCCACCATTGGCTACACTCAAAAAGATTTATGTTTGTTGTTTGTTCAAAGAACTTAGATAAACTGGTCATGGTGGTGCAGTTGCATCAATCTTTAGTAATATTCTATATGTTAATCAGAGAAAGGGACTTATGTTTAACTCTTTTAAACTACTGGCGCTTAATGTTATGCTTCCGGATATTAGGAAAAAACCTATGTTATCTCTCGCTTTAATCACCGTATACAGACCCCCAGGACCCTATGTCAATTTTCTAAAAAGATTTTATTTCTAACTTACTAGTTAAAACCGATTAAATACTAATTGAAGGAGACTTTAACATCCACATAGATGACGCTAACCATACATTAGGGCTCGAGTTTACAGATTTATTACAATCACTTGGGATTGAACATTTCCAGCAGGCACACATCAAAAGACGTTATTATTAGGTTAGATTTAGGTCATGACATCAGGTGACCAAAATGCAATGTCTAGCCAGCATCAATGGACAATGTTATTTTGACATCCAAAAATGCTGTCAAATGAAGTTGATATTTGGTTGATATTAGATCCAAGGTCTAATAGATGTCATAGTGCTAACATCCACACATCTTCAAGGTGTAACATGATTAGACGTTGATATTTGGTTGATTTTAGGTTGGACCTTGGACATCTGATGTCAACGCGATTTTAATTTCCAAACAAAATCCAACGTCCCCACAACGTTGGGGTATGTTGGGGTACAACGTCAATATGACGTCATGTGCCTGCAGAGTTGTTGGTTTAACCAATAGCTTAAAGCATTTGATCTAATTTTGACACACAGAATTGAGGTCATTGATGAGTCGGTAAAACTTAATAGGTTAACTTAATTCCTTTATGTTGTTCCAACACTGATCAA
This sequence comes from Danio tinwini, assembly GCA_903798205.1. Lineage (NCBI taxonomy): Eukaryota > Metazoa > Chordata > Actinopteri > Cypriniformes > Danionidae > Danio > Danio tinwini. The sequence continues at coordinate 2,656,652 of CAIGQZ010033112.1, forward strand.
TTGTCTGAAACTCAGCATTTCTTGCAGTGCAAACCATATCCATTATTTTACTAAAAACTATCAAATTTGATAGTTTCTGTGTCGAAATTAACTTGAATGAGCGCTACAAAAGACCTCATTTTTTAAAAAAAAGCTAATTTAACACTTTTAGCCATCTTTGATTAGTCAGAAGTGGAAGCCCAATTTGAGATGATCAAGAAAGCAGTTTGACCACCTGCAGTGCCCGACCCTCCTGTTTTTCAATTCTCTGTCCTGCAGAAAAGCTCTCATTAGTGGAGCTGTCCACCAACCCCTGGTGCTGAAACCTCAATGCTGTAGATCTTTCTTCTTAAACTCTGCTCGAACTTTACTACCCTTGCCAGATGTTCTCTCTCCACCTATCACATTTGGCTCAGTGACCTAAATGGCACTTGAAAAGATAATCAAATTTCCTTTTCTTTTTTTCTTCTCTTCAAATCCCATCTCCTTTATAGCTTGACCCCCAATGATTCTCTGGGAGAATTACAACCCAGGAGAGGTCGATATCCCATACAGTCATGGACGAAGAGTCACCGCAGAGTTTGACCGTAGCTTTTATGACACAAAATAATTTTTGCAGAAAAGTTGGAAGAACGACCATGCTGTATTTTAGCCTCACCATTTCATTATGCACTGCCAGATTCACTGCAGGGCTTCCAGTACAGGGACAAGCATTTAAAAAGGTCACTTTGAGCAAGACATGTCCTTGCAACAGATAACGGCGCATCATTCAGCTTCACTTACCCGGAGGGATACTATAAGCCTGGAGTCTAACAGCACAGAGGTAATAAATTGTTCTGTTATATTTTTTAATAGCGCAAGAGCAATATAGGTAGCTTTATGAAATAACAGTCTCGATGGGACAGAAATAAGACGAGTGTGTGTTGTTCTCTTTATGCACTTAGATATGGAAAGAAGAGTGGAGTTAAACTGTTCCCAAGAACAAGAGGATAATGATGACATACTATTTGTGAGCTTGTTCATGTGTTTTTACAGTATATCACCATTAGTTATGCTGTCTGTGTGCTGTTTACTTACTGTCTCCTCTGTCCGGTCTGTGCTGACGTATGTCACTTTGTACTGGTCCACGTCAGAGTCAAGCACTTCCCAGTTGACTTGCATACTGAAGGGGGTCTCCTCATCTATCCACAGGTTAGTCACGCCCTGGTGAAAACCTGCATGATATAGTTCTGTTTAGTGGTGATGGATTACCATACCTGTGTTTGCATCCATTCAAAGGTTGCATTTGTCTTACTTGGTGTGGTGGAGGGAATGGTGGTTGGAAATGCTGTGGTCCAGCCCACTGTAAAGAGGCGTAACAAAAACAAAATAAAATTTAAAACAATGCAAAAATGTTCAAAACTAAACACACAGCAATGAAATAAAAAGAAAAAGCAGCAAACAAAGCAAAAAACAACAACAAAAAAATAAAACAGGAAAAACATGAATGAACGAACAAACTAATGAATCAATTAATCAATCAATGCAAACAAGTTGTGCAACAAAAAAAAAAAAACAAAGTAAACTAAACATGTAAAAACTTAACAAGGAAAAATGTAATAATAAATAAATAAATAAATAAATCAAAAGAAAACAAAAACAACCAATATAAAAATATTGACAAAATAAAAATAAACTTTTTAAAAACGCTGTTAAAATGTTACAAACAATGCATTGCACTGTTTTGTTGAGCTTTGGTTAGTTTATGTTAAATGCACAAAAACAAATCATAGAAAGAAAATTATAAATAAATAAAAAATAGTATGGCAAAGTATAGAAAAGCACACAAACACACACAAAAAAACTAAGCAAAACAAAAGATTAAAAAATAGCAAACAAACAAAAAGAAAAAGTACAAAAAGGCAAAGATCTGCCAATTTGTGATAATATGAATACGCTTGCCAATGTTAAACAGGTAAATAATATTTCTGCATCACTTACATGTGTACTCTAGCACAACCACAGGACTGCTCTCGGTTTCGTCTTTATAGATGGCTGCCAGTGACACCTTATACTCTGTAAAAGGACTCAGGTCTTGAATCACGTATGAGTCTGTGTCTCCAGTCAGCATAACCTACATAAACAAACAAGCAAACAAACACAAAAGCACTCAATCAGAAACTAGAGCCTCAACAGCATGGATAAACACTGAGTATAGTAACCGCCAATGTGTGATTTGAAAACCAAATCAAAACACATTGCTTGGGACAATGCAAGTGTTTTTAAAATAGCCAATAGTCTATTGACGAACGAATCAACGAACGAACGAACGAACAAATAAACAAACAAACTAACAATTTAATGTCCCAAGTTTTCCTTACAAGTATAGCAACATACAGTAGCAACAGAAAACTACTTACACAAGTGCAGATTTAGCGTTTTATGAAAAAAAAACCTGACAAATGTCTTGGAATAAAACATATGAAGTGTATTATAGCAACCCTGCTATGAGCAGAAAAGTAACTTTGGGTCACTAAATTCATTCATTCATTCATTTTCTTTATTAATCTGGGGTCGCCACAGCAGAATGAACCGCCAACTTATCCAGCATATGTTTTACGCAGCAGATGCCCTTCCAACTGCAACTCATCACTGAGAAACATCCATACACACTCATACACTACGGCCAATTTAGCTTATCCAATTCACCTATACCACATTTTTAGACTTGTGGGGGAAACCGGAGCACCAGGAGAAAACCCACGTGAACTTGGGGAGAACATGCAAACTCCATACAGAAATGCCAACTGACCCAGCCATGGCTTGAACCAGCGACCTTCTTGCTGTGAGGTGATTGTGCTACCACTGCGCCACTATGCTGCCCGGGTCACTAAATTATTACCTAACCATGCACATGATGGCCAAGATGGTGATGTAAACAGCCTGCTGCCATTTATTTCTGACTTTTTTGCATGTCTAAACTTCAGTCTGCTTATAGCATCACAAGAGCGGTGGATTTATAATTAGCATTTATAATTATTATATAACAGTTTTGTTTTTGTGAAGGCACAGCATGTAATGCTTGCAGCTAGAGGTGCAGATTCACAACAAACAAAGACACAATTTGATGAGTGAGGAATCAAGGGAGTTGTCGTCTTCACATTCTATGAGACTCCTGTAGAAATTCTGTTCACAGATTCTGATTTTTTAAGAAATCAGATCTTAAACATGACAATTTTGTAATGGAAAGACAGTTCACCAGAAGCCTGCCTGGCTGACAATTAAAAGTCTGTGTGCATATAGCCTATTGCTAATAAGAGACAAGCAGCAGAGCTTTTATTATGCCACAGTAAACCATTTCCAGTTCTTCTGGTGGTGATTACATGGGGAAGAACAGTGCTATTTTACCATACTAAAAGTCTTTGCACACTGAAGTCTGAAATTTTCATATGTGTTTTTTTATTTATTAATTAATCCATTATGGAAAAACACTAAACATTTCAGAGTCAATTCAAACAGTGATACTTTGTTCTCCTCTCCAAAGTAGGCTACATATTGTGTTCATCCAATACTGCAAAGAAAAGAAGGAGAGTTTAGCTCATTATCAAAGAGCTGCACTACAATTATCCTAAAGTGCAGAGTTTATTTCAGGAAATCAGTGGATTGCTTGTGATACTTCACACATTCACGTACGTAAACAAATCCTGAACAGAGACTGGCAGTACCTACAGTATATACATTATAATAGATGGTGGCCACATTAACGTGTCGAAGCAACAAAGCGAATGTGGACCATGCTATCTATTATTCTATTATAATGTCTATGGGCAGTATGTCAAATGTATACACACACACACACACACACACACACACACCAAGCAGCAGCAGGGGAGAGATGTGCCAGTCATTGAATCCAGCATAGAGGTTCTCAACTGTCTGCGACATTCTGTCTTTATTTTATGCACTGTGTTTGTCATAAAGCTATCTGTAGCTCAAATGACAGCATTCTGTATTTTGCCTTTCGCTTGTACGGTGCCTCTGAACTGTCAAAACACCTCTGAAAGTGCTTTTTTCAGATGTGAAAAGCAGAAAATATCGAACTTGGTTCTAATTTTTTTTTACACAACGTGAGGTCGAGTATATTTTTTTGATGTGTGAAAAGCACGGACGAAAATTTCTGATTTAGTGTGCAATAACCTCAATAATATTTAAAAGCTATGTTATAATGCTGCTCTAAGCAGTCTACTATAATAAATGTCTCCCTGTTTTCTACAAAAGCAAACCAGAAATCAAGGCTTGTGATATCTTTATTATGGCAACATAATGACACAGTCCATTACGCTACATTCTTTGAAACATTTAGAATACTGCAAGTACCAAATTGTCACAATTACCAGCGATCCAGGCTTGTAGATTGCTGGAAATCATTCACTTTCACTTAGGGCTACAAATCTGTCAGCATATGGACTACAAATCCTGTCATGCACCAAACACTCACACCTGTTCCAGTTTTCCTGCTGATTGCTAACACACAGCAATGAAGCTTTTCAGAATTGATTACATGGACTTTAAAAGCAGCACAGACACACACACACACCAGTTGCTGAGTCTTGTTTACTGTATTTGTGACATAACAGCATGTTTCGTTTGCCTTGCCTTGCTATGTTACACCCTTGCCTTGTTTTATTGTTTATTCCTGTCTGCTCCCTGCCTTTTGACTATCCACATGTTTTCTGACCATGTATAGACCTGTGTACATCTGTTTGCCCATGTGTTGACCATTGCTCGCCTAACCATTCTCTTGTAATTAACTTCCATTTGGACCTCACTCCTTTGTCAGCTCCCTTTTTTTTTTTTTTTTGTGAATGTCATTGCACAGAAATGTCAACTGGTCTATTTTCTAGCAAAAAGTGAAAGCAGCAGTGACAGCAACCACAGAAAACAATCCTGTTTTGTCTTCCATAACTGTTGGCGGTTTCCCAGCGATGCCACCATTCCATGCCAACAACAAGAACATGCATTACAAAGCAAAAAGGCCTGCTATCATGAGAGAGCTTTGGATGTCAGTTAGCTCCGGGCCATCCTAGAAAACCCATGCGCTAAAATGTGTGTTTCTGGGCTGCCTCCACTCTGCTCCGGGACATCAAGCTCAAGCCACATTCCAGTTTGCCTCGCAGCATGTTATTATTTTCTGCTCTGGTGGCTCTTGGTAAACATATCGACCTGCAGTGCTATCTATAAAAACAGCTGCACTGACTCCTGGCCAGTAATAAAAAACTTTCTCCATCACACACACACACATGGGTTTGTGTCTCTGGTCACGCGTGGCGGGTTCGAGCGGTGATGGGACGTGTTCAGTATGCTGCTGGTATGCTGAGTAACAGTTGGCTCCGGGTTAGAGAAACTATTGATAGATTCATAAATCATGTTCAAGCACCTCATAAAAATATATTTCACTTTCTCTTTTTCAGCACATAGAGTTTGCTGGAACTAACATCTAAAATGGACATTTTAAAAAAGCAAGTAAGCGGAGAAAAACGACGAGGGTTTAGGGTTTGGCTGGTTAGCATGTGCCCCTGCTGGTTGATGGCATGGTGGAGACTGTATACTGCCAAAACATCATTCTTCGCTAACAGAAAAAATGTTTTTGCAAGCCACATCAGATATATTTCATTATATTACAGTAGATGTTTTGTCAGTGGGCTTTTTAAGGATAGTTATTAATAATAGCAGTTACCAAAAGTAATGTTGGATGAGTTATTTGCTTTTGATGACCCTGCATTTGTAATTAAAGCATCAAAATAGTAGAAACCCTTTGGTTTGGTTTTTAACCCTTAGGGGTCCTGGGTGATTCTGGAGCCCCTAAGATGTTTGGATAGTTGTGCTTATTTATTCTTATATCATTCCCTTGAATAACATATTTTTTAACTGTGCTACAATAATATGCAACAAAAACGATTGTACAGTTGAAGGCAAACTTTTTTAGCCCTCCTGGTAAATTAGTATTCTTTTTACAGTATTTCCCAAGTGATCTTTAACAAAGAAGGGAATTGTTGACAGTACTTCCTATAGTTTAAGTTTGGCTGCAATAAAAGACATTTTATTTTTTTTATTTTAACAATTTTTAAGTTAAATGTTATAAGCTTCATTAAGATGCTTTTTTTTTTCTCCATTAGCTACAGATCAAAGCACTTTTATCTGATGACTTGCCTAGATTAAATTTAACTTTAAGCTGAATAAAGTATCATACAAAAGAAGTAGAATAATATTATGTACTGTCATCACGGCAAAGACAATATAAATTAGTTATTAGAAATTCATTCATTCATTCATTTTCGGCTTAGTCCCTTTATTAATCCGGGGTCGCCACAGCGGAATAAACCGCCAACTTATCCAGCACATGTTTTACAAAGTGGAGGCCCTTCCAGCTGCAACCCATCTCTGGAAAACATCCATACACACTTATTCACATTCATACACTACAGACAATTTAGCCTACCCAATTCTCCTGTACTTCATGTCTTTGGACTGTGAGGGAAACCGTAGCACCCAGAGGAAACCCATGCGAACGCAGGGAGAACATGCAAACTCCACACAGAAATGCCAACTGACCTAGCCGAGGTTCGAACCAGCGACCTTCTTGCTGTGAGGCGACAGCACTACCCACTGCGCCACTGCGTCGCCTATGCTATTAGAAATTAGATTTTTAAAACTATAATGTTTAAAAATGTGTTAAAAAAAATCTTGTCTCTGTTAAACGAGCTGGTTCGAATGTTATCACTCAATTGAATGGGCATTATCAGTGGTTATCAGCTGATAGATATGGGCCAGTAGGGGCCTTCTGCGCCTACTAGTAGTAATCCATTCACATGATTAATCAGTTTTAGATCCCATACGGCTGGGCCTGGAAGTTAATGAGAATTATTAATACTGTTTATTACATTTCCCATTAATTGTATTTTATTAACATCTACCCCTATCCCAACCCTAAACCCAACCGTCACAGTAATGTAAAAACATATCTGGATCTTGAATTTTCTTTATTAGTATAGCTGATTAACCATGTAAATCGATGACAACAGCCTTCTGAGCCTATTAGTATGTGCAGAAGGCCCCTACTGGACCATAAAGTTGAAGTCAGAATTGCTAGCACCCTTAGATTTTTTTTTCTCTTTTAAATATTTCCCAAATTATGTTTAATTGGGCAAGAACATTTTCATAGTATTTCCGATAATATTTTTTTTTCCTGCTGGAGAAAGTCTTATATGTTTTATTTTGGCTAGGATAAAAGCAGTTTTTAATTTTTAAAAAGCCATCTTAAGGTCAAAATTGAATAATTAATTAGCCCCTTTAAGCAATTTTTATATATATTTTTTGATAGTCTATTGAACAAACCACTGTTATACAAGGATTTGCCTAATTATCTTAACCTGCTTAGTTAACCTAATTAACCTAGTTAAGCCTTTAAAATTCCCCTTTAAGCTAAATACTAGTGTCTTGAAAAATGTCGAGTAAAATATTACGTACTGTCATCATGGCAAAGATTAAAGAAATCAGTTATTAGAAATGAATTATAAAACTATTATGTTTAGAAATGTGTTATAAATAGAGGGGCTAATAATTCAGGGGGGGTAATAATTCTGAGCTCAACTGTATCTATCAGCTGACAAATCACTGATACTGCCCTTTCAATCGAGTGATTGCATTCAAAGCGGGTGGTTAAACAGCACTCAGGAAATATTTTAAAGAGAATTATAATTTTACAGGAGGGGAAATAATTGTGACTTTAATATACTTCTGGGTGGGGGAGTGGGTGTGTGCTAGTTAGTCTGTTTCAGTAAAAATAAAAGTCAGAAACAAGGCCATAAAACACATATTAAATAGTTCTGATTAAGATAGTTTGCAATCTTTTTGTTGAATAGTTCAGAGTATTGTGGGCTAGAATATTTACTACAAAATCATGTGAAAATCCTTATGACCACTCATTCTAAACCCAATGACAAAATATATTTGGCAAACTACAGTTTATCAAGATACAGGTTTTATTTTAAATTGCAAAAATTAACATAAATAAATAATTCATGGTAAATAAAGTATGCATTGAATGTGATTTAATCAGTTATTGAGCCAAAGATCAGCGGCCATTTCCCTGAGCTTTCTAAATGAGCATGTTTCCTGGGTTTATAGCACATGAAACATTTGAGACACCAAGCAAATAAAAACATAACAATATTAACAAAAGAGAATGAATAAAGAGTGAATGATGCATTTTCCATGAGAGTATGTCAAAATTTGTCTATAAATAATGCTCTATAAAATATTACAAATATTTACGATCACCAGCGATCTAGCCTATGCAGATCGCTGGAGAACTATATATCTGCCACCATATGAAATACAACTCCCAGAAGTCTTTGCACCCGCACACCAGTTCCTGATACTCCTGATTACACGCACACAGCTGTAGCTCTTGAAGAGTAATTAGTAGGACTGAGTCTTAATTAGTTTGCTGAGTACTTGTACTAATTATTTTGCTGAGTACTTGTACTAATTAGTTTGCTGAGTACTTGTACTAATTAGTTTGCTGAGTAATAGCACTAATTAGTTAGCTAAACCTTTTAAACTGTAAGCGAGCATAACAAATTGGTTTTCTTGTCTTGCCTTGTTGCGTTTTGACCTTTGCTTTGTTTAACTAGTGGTGGGCAAAGCAAGGCCTCATGAAACACTGAAACAGTTGGAGCAAATGTGTCAAAGCTTCAAGCCTGTCGAAAACCGTTTCTACAGTGACACCTAGTGGTCAAATTTTATGTATTTCTCTGAAACAGCTTCAGCAAAGAAACAGTTAAGCAAATTGAGGTAATAAACTCCACATTGTTTAATTGAGGTTTCAAGTGATGTAGTGAAGTCGTGAGAGTTCCAGACTAGCATGGCAAAATAATGGGTTCGAATCCAGGGTGATGCAGCTATAGATATTAGTTTTTAAATACTTTGTTCTTGTAACGTGTTTTGATTTTACATTGGACTGACATCCTAATGAACACTTTGTGATTAAATATGACTTGCTTTGGTCATAAAAAAGTAACATTATTAAAATACATCAAATCATAATTTTAAATCATAATTTCGCGAAGTCGCGATTCGAACTCAGGCCATTGGCAGCACAGTAACTCCCTGCACACGCACGGTCCACTACACTGCATGAGATAAAGGTTTTTGTTTCCAACCCTGTCAGTCAAACGCAGATTCCCCAGGTCTCGAAACGCTTCTGAAATGACGGATGAATCGTTTTAGTCACATGACCTGATGTTTCGAAACACTTTAGTCATGTGACCTGGGTGTTTCGAATCATCTTAGTCACATGACCTGGGTGTTTTGATCATGCTTTGGTGCAGTGTTTCAAAACACTTGTGCTTCGGGATCTCGACACTGTATCGAAATGTCAGTTTCATGTCAGCCATCCTAATTTTTTACTGTTTACGTTGTTTTGTCTGACCATTCACCTGTACTCTGACTACGCTTTTGGATAATCTGCATGCTTCTGTCTCTCCCTGTTTAGACCTTTGCCTGCCTGACGATTCTCTTTATAAACTGCACTGATCTTCACCTCTGTTGCGACTCATTACAAATTTAATCTAATGCTTATTTTTTATCAACAAATACAAAATTAAATAAAACCATATCACACTTTTATTGTTTTAATGTTTGAAAAGGCAGTTTTTGTTTTTGTGTTTACCCTGCATTTTTATATAATGCATTGCTGTAATGGCAAAGCAGAAAAAAAAACATTCAATATGCTAATTTAGTGCAGTTTGCACACATATACTATGTTACACATTTTTCATTTCAAAATAGCAGCATTTGTTTGAAACAGTTTTATTATAACATCATTTATTTTCTTTTACTTTTAATAACTTTATTGCTTCCTTGCAGAACATAATTTTTTATGTCTTTCAATAAATAAATAAATAAAGGTACTGCTCACCCATTTTGATTAGCACTGTATTATAATTATATACAAGTACCTTAGTTAGCACTGGTCATTATATTTGTAATTGACTAACCTCTCTCTCATCTCTCCCAGCAGTTGATGACCAGACCAGCTTATAGAGCACCACATCTCTGGCCGGGTGTGACCAGCTCACTTGAAAACTCTCTGAGGTCACCTCTGATGTCATCAGGCTGAACGGCGCTGGCACCAGCTCTGATTGAGACAGAATCAGACATGATTAGCCAAAACTAGACCCTTTGCTGAACTATAGAATTTTTACTAAAGGAAAGTGAAAATTATGCTTTATTATTATTATTACTATTATTATTATGGATAATGTTATTATTAGTTTCATTAACAAAAAATAAAGAATTGTTTCAAAAGTATTTACATACAAATAATAATAATTATTATTATTATTATTATTATTAACAAAGACAGAAATAATTTTTTTTACATTAATTCATATTATTTTTTAATAATAATTACAGTTATTGTAAACAAATTAAATTCATTATTATTTATTTATTCATAAAATTAATTTATTATTCATATTCATATTCATATTCATATCCATATTCACATTATTATTATTTTTATTGTTATTATTATTATTATTATTATTATTATTATTATTATTATTATTATTATTATTATTATTATTATTATTATTATTATTAATTTATTCTTGTGTTAGAACAAGATAGATTACTGAATGTCATATTGTACATTTGGTAATGATACCAATATACTGTAGAAGTTATTGTGCTATAAGTATACATACAAATCCAAATATACATTTTTTTTCTCCTTTGGCATTCATTGCTGTCTGTTCCTTTTGACCTTTTACAGATGGAATTTGTGAGTCCATCAGGGAGAGTAAACGATGACATCATTTCCTTTTGTAGGTGAGCTAATCTTTTAAACAATTTCTCTCTCATCTCCACAGTGCGGCAGACATTTACCACAACAATCAGTATTAAATTCAAATGTACTCCCTGGAAATTTCAGCATATAACCTGATTACTACAATGACAAAGTCAAGACACCCACAGAACAATGAAGGTGAGGAAATGAAAGCCTAGATCTATTATAGATTCCAGCAGCCAATCAGCAATTACTGAATATAACAGCCTGCCTAGAAAGTGACGCTTTGTCCAGGAGAGTAAATGCATCCATCCCTGCTTTCCAGCTGGAGTAAATTGCAGACTCTGTGTGCTGTGAAAACAGCTAATTCAGTCACAGGAGGAAAATACAGCAAAATATGCACATACATGTACATGTTAAATCAGCACTGCTGAAGGCAGACGAGATTTGTTCTAGCCTGTGCTCATCATAATGAATACCAATGGGTCTTTTCTCTTTCGTGCTTGGGAAAATAATTTGCATAAATCCACAACCACTGCTCATGATATGCTGGCATCTTAATGCAACTGACAATACTGAATGACTGAATTCATCTGTTTGAGCATTTTAAAGCAGTTCACAGACAGGTATCAAACTGTCTCACTTGTGGAGAATCCGCCACTGAGAGCTTCTGATTGGCCGCCGTCATAGACAGCAAACACTGCCACAGTGTACTCCGTTAAAGGGGACAAGTTCTTCAGGTACACATTAGTGACTGGACCCAACTCCACCTGACCAAAGCAAAATAGAACATTATCTTAAATTAATTACAGAACAACTGAGTAAATTGTTACAGTGAATAATAAAATGTTATTTAAATGATTCACCCTTAGCATTATCAAAAACATGCTTACTAAAGCATTTTATACATGCTTCAAAACATCTTAATGACTTGATAAACGTTTGAAATGTTCAAACATATTTGAGCAATTCCAGCGTTATGGATGTGACGTTTGCAGTAAAAACTTAAAACATAAATTTACATAGAATATATAAGTTAACATGATATTAAAGCAACTGTTTATATTTTGCAAAACAACTAACCACAGAGTTATAAGATCAGAAAAATGTCGATCTGTAAACACTTTTTATATTTTAAATGTGTAAAATAAACATGCATTATGGATGTGACAAAAAAAGTCTGTGAGTTTACAGTCTACAACATATTTTTGTGGAAATTCTGTGAATTAAACACAACCCGAAAAAAATAAAGCTAATCAAAAGGATAAGAGTTGACTCGCTATAGAACAAACATTGTTGATTTTAATTTGTTTGACATTTTTGCATTTATGAGGGAAAAGCTTTGTTATGGATGTGACACTTTTCTGTTATGGATGTGACAGCTGTGAAATTGCCACTTGTGTGACTTTGGTATATCAAATATAATCGTTTAAAAACACTGACAGATACATTTTTGAGTATTTCTAAAGTACTGTAAAATACTTCCTTGCACAAAAAAAATGTAAGAACAGTTTCGCTATTTTGGTGAAAATAAAAAAAAATTATCACAAGGTTGACATTTCCATGGAATTTCTGACGTGTTAAAAATTGTAAAAACATACCAGAAACATGTCAATAATGCTTGCTAAACTTGAAAAAAATAAAAGCATGCTAGCAAAACACAGAGACTTGCTAAATTCTGCTAGTATTAAAAAAATTATAATGGGAATTGTATAGGTTTTAATAGAGACTTTAATAGTCATTTTGGATCTATGCTGCCTTCTGTGTTAAAAACTGTTAAATCACCAAGGGACATCTCAAAAATACACTACAAAAAATGCACCTAATGACTGAATGTTTTTTTTTATGGTATTCATACTTTAATTAATCACAGCTGTGATGGTTTCTATTGTTGGTTTCAGCAACAATGCCAAAAATTTGCCAAAACATGCTAGCAAAATGTTAAAACTAGGTAACAACATGTTAAAATGGTAAAACATGCTAACAAATTAACAAAGAAAGACACTTAAAACACCTAAACTTCCTAAAACATGCTAGCAAAAAGTTAAAACAATGTTAAAACATAGTAGCAACTTAGCAAGTTAGAAACTTGTTCAAACATGTAAAGTCTGTTAAAACATGCTAGCAAAATGTTAAAACATGGTAACAACTTGCTAAAACGTTAACAAAATGTTAAAACAATATAACAGCTTATTGAAAAAAGCAATAAACTTGGCAAAACATGCTGAAAATGATAACACATGTTAAAATGTGTTAGAAACCATTAGAACATGCTACAACTTGTAGAAAATGCTCCCAACTAAATAATAATACATGTTAGAGCCTTGTTAAAACCTAGGTAAACATGCTGACAAAATAGTAAAACATGGTAACAACTTGTTAAAACAAGTCAGAAACTTGTCAAAACATGTGTGCTAAAGCCTGTTAAAACATGCTAACAAATTACAAAAGAAAGCCACTTACAGTACAACACTTAAAATATGTTAAAACGTGGTAACAGCTTGCTAAAACGTGCTAACAAAATGTTAAAACATGCTAACAACTTACTAAAACATTCTAACATATTTCAAAACAATGTAACAGCTTGAACCACACTATAAACTTAGCAAAAACATGCTAAAAATGATAGAACATGATGACAATGTGTCAGATGAGACAATGTGTCACCAATAAAACATGCTAAACGTGCTAAATTGCTAAAATGCTATCAATTAGCAAAAACATTCAAACTAAATGTTAACACATGACATAATGCTGTTAAAACTTAGGTAAAATGTGCTGAGGAAATGTTTTTCTAAGCAATGTAACAACTGGCTAAAACGTGTAAACAACATGTCAAAACATGCTAACCAGGTACTACAAATGCTAATGCTTCTCCCTTTACTCACAAAATAAATCCATGTGTGTTTTATTTTAACAAAACATTTGAGCTTTGCCTTAGAACTACTCATACTGGAATCACATGACAATATTGCTTGGAAAGGGGCTTGGATTAGGTCTGCACCTAATCAATATTTAATTACAAACAAAGTTAAGGAAGTGTCATTCAAGCTTACACACAGGATTTTCCCAGCAAAACATTATTTGGTAAAACATGTATCTCATATTGAATTTAGGAAACTCTCAAGAAAATCTATCTGCGTGTCTGTTTGTTGGTGTGTGGTTGTTTAACAGAGAGAGAAATGAGTGATCACCTGATTGGTCTGGACACCATCTGTTCTGACATAGATAACTTGGTATCCTTTCACCTTACTGGACGCTGCATCCCAGTTGAGCCGGACAGAGCTGTGGTCAACCTCAGTGACCCGCAAGTTACGTGGAGGTTTCAGAGATACTGCAGGAACAAACGGACTAATGGTTATTTACATCAACTTTCTGAATATTTACTTTATTTACATTTTTACATTCATAAGTACATTCATGATTCAGAAGAGTTTTAAAAAAATCTATATTTGGAGGAATAATTCTACTTTCAAACACAAGTTGTTATTCTGAGTAAATGAAACCAAAATGACGACATGTCTATAAAAATGTTTGAATAAATATTATTAGACCTTTATGGAATAATAAAACAAATATTACAATTGACTTATACACATGCCTAATAAATCCAGTTCTTATTGTAGATCAATGAATCTTAATGAAGATCTTCCAATCAGATTCAATGGTTATTTGAATGGTTATTGGAAATTATGCATCAGTGTTAATTTTGACAGCAAGTTTTTATTTAGTTTTAGTCTTAGGCCCAATCCAAATTCTATTTTTGTATCCTACCCCATCCCCTTGGCCCTTGTAAAATGTACCCCTAAGAAATGGGACACCACTACAGCACCTGCACACGTCATCATATGTCATCGCAATCTCTTGCTTCATATGAGATTGATGATCAGGCCTGCTGTAGTTATTCCAGTTGCGTTATATTTTGGTATTTATTTTAAGGAAATCACAGAAGGCATATATCATGTTATCATAACAATATGATGTGGCAATAAGCTCGTAACTGTACTGTGTTTTCTTGTTCCTCATGAAAATTATGATGAACATTTTTCGTCAACAAAATAACCTGTTGTGCATGCATAAATATATCAATAATATTTAGACCCAAGTAATACTGTATTTTAGCTCCATTTATAATATTCATCCATATATAATAAACTATAAGTTAGGTTTTATAAAAGGAATCGTACATCTGTAGTATCTAAAAGATTGAAACACAATCTACACTATGAGACACCATTTCTGTGTGTTTACAAGTATTCTTTATTCTGAGTAACCATAATCTGTTCTGCAGAACTCAAAACAGCACCATTAAGCATTGTCCATTATCTAAACAGAGTATGACAGAAAACAGAGGTGTGTGTTTTTTTACTCACTGGTGGTCTCCTGAACAGTGGCGGGGTCACTGGCCTCCTCTCCGAAAGTGGCATAGACTGTAACAGTGTACTCAGTGTCAGGAATCAACCCCGTCAGCTCCACATCAGTCACCGTCTCATCTACCTTCAGCTGCATCACAAATACTGTTGTCACTGGGATCTGAACATGCATGCTGTTTTTACTTAATGTGCTTATGTTTTGCGTTCAGTCTTGTGTCTTGCGTTGGCGTTGTGTGAAGCACATGGCTCATGTTTACAAGAGGTTGCATGCTTTCGTGCTTTGTTTCATATAAACATAAAGTTAATGAGTGTTCTCATTGGTTGTATGTTCTAGTCCTGTTTGATGTGAGTTAGGGTTGGGTCGGTATACGATGCCATCGTCTATCACAAAAGGCCGATAGACATCACAATGCTGCCCCCGTCAGAGCAGCAACCCGCTCGTGAAAAATACACACGGCCCCATTTAAACTAATATGACTTAGTTTTTAAAACAAAAAAGATCCACGTCCACACTGGTGTTTCATCCAGCATTTCTGAAAAGCCCTCCTTCCACACTATATCGCTGAAAACGCACATCACGTGACCACACACACACACACACACACTCTGTCATGCGCTGCAGTGTAGGCTCTACACGCGTCTCACTCTGAGCTCAGAGAGCAGTGCACATCGGATAGTTTATAAAGGATGTACCAGGTAACGTGTCACAGTGTCAGTACAATGCTTCAATTTTTCGCTTTCACGCATGTACTTAGTAATTTTAGCATAAACCTCAGATAATGTTGGTTGGTTCCTGTTGGTTGTGCACCTTTTTTACCAACCAAGTTTGTCCACGCCATTATAACAACACAGATCACTCTGCCCATTCATGCCAGAGTCCTGTGGAAAAAGTGATTGACAGGTGGTAATTTGTGTGTAACTTATCTTTATTTATTTATGATTTGGTTTTAGGGTAAAACAAAGACCATGCGGGTCAGGTAGTTGAAACGGTAGGCTACAAACAATTATTCGTTATGAATTAATTCATTAATTCACTGCCGTCTACGACGACGATGTCATTGTCCATTGCGATGTTTCACATTAGACATCGTATGAGGCCAAATTGGTTGACATCGCCCAACCCTAATGTGAGTACATGGCTTCCGTTTTTGTCTCTTTGCACCATGTGCTCTCCTGTCTATTATCTAGTCCCTCCACCTTGTTATGCTATTATACGTTTCTCTTCACCTGTTTGTTTATTGATTGTTCTTGCTTAAAGGTGCAGTAGGTGATCTGTCAAAATGCTAACCGTTAGCATAATAGCTTTGAAAGCACAGTCCTTCACCTGCCATCTAAAGCCATGCCTTCTGAAATCACGAACGCACACCATAAAGATGGCAGTAGACAGCCCACTAGATCATGTCATTCGCCAGTTAGAAAACCCTATAGTACTTTATGATACTACAATTCCAAACGAAAAACTGTATTATATCTAGCACTTTTTCAGTTGTGTTGCAAGCAAAATTTGCCATATTGTGCCATATTTTAAAGGATCCAAGGATCGCTGGTCTCACTCTCTCACACGCTTTGTCCTAAAGTGACTATGGTGCTTGGCCAGCAGGGTGCAGGAATTACACTTATTATCAAGCCATACTTGCATGCTATTTCAGACTGAATATTTAAAGTAGCATGGTAAACCATATAGGGAGCGCCTCACAGTTTGTCAATTTTCAAAAATGAACCAATGTGAATATAAAAACAACTTCAGCTCAGTAAAGCAGGCTAGGCAGAATAGCGTTATTAACTTATGTTTTGTTGTTAAACTAAATAAAAATATACATTATTGATGCTGTTAAAGGTCCCTTTGAAATTGACAATAGTCACATCAATCTTTTGCCGGAAGATTTTTAGTGGCTGAACAACACTTCTGTGCAGATAACCCATTCGTAAAACAACAAGATCTACATCAACTTTGCATGCCTAAAATACTTTTAAACATAACATTACCTGTCTAAAAAAAATACTTCAGCCATGGTTTCATCCTTCCTCCAGAGTGCAAAAGTAACTCCAGTATTGATTCAGGATCCAATATTGATTTTTAAAAGTTTTGATTCAGCATTTGTGTTTACTGCTGTCACTCTCTTGTGTGCATGAGAACACAACAGATCTGTCGGTGTAATGAGGGGTGGGTAGATGTACAAAACTACATTTGCTGGCAGACAGTTTGGGCTTTTTATCAGAATTATGGGAATTATCGGCCCAACAAATACCCAATTTAATGCCTTTGATTGCCCAATTACCCAACTTATCCAGAATATAAAAATCCATACAAATACATTTAGATCATTTACTTTTATCATCACTACTGGAATGTGAAGAGATTTTCAACTAGCACAAAAAAAAAATCTGAAAACAATCACCTACTGCACCTTTAAAACTTCTCGGTGTTTGCTGCCTTGTGCCAGTTTGCCATTACTTTCCCTATTTGGTTTCCCCAGTCTTGTCTTTGTTGCTTCCCTGCCAGCCCAGCCAAGACAAGTTTTGTTTTGTAATGCTTTATCTTTCGGGGTATTTTATATACCAATTTCACCCTGCATTTGAGTACTAGACTCCTCTCTACCCCAAACACTAACACTGGGTGTATGCTCACGGCTGTGAGTCACGTTGGATAAAAGCATCAGCTAAAGGCTAGGGACAGTTCACAAAAAAAAAAAAAAATTGTCATCATTTATCCACCCTCCACTTGTTCCAAACGTTCATGAGTTTCTTTCTAAAAATATATTTGGAAGAAATCTGAAAACCTATAACTTTGACTTCCATATTATCTGTTTTTCCATCTATGGAAGTCAATAGTCACAAGTTTTCAGCTTTCTTTAAAATATAATAATATAAGTGTATTTTCTTCAAAAGGAAGAAAGAAACTCATAAAGGTTTATAACCACCTGAGACTGAGTAAATATTGAACAAATTTTTGGTTGAGCGATCCCTTTAAAGTAGATGTAAATGATAGAAACTGGCAAAGGATGGTTTTTGGACAAGCTGAATAAGAATGTGGACATGTGGGACTGTGGTGCATCTGAACTCACTAGGAGCACAGCAGATATCAATACTACAAAAAAAGCAACACTGTATCTTGTCCGATACTTTACTATTGATAAGTATCAAAATATCAATACTTTTCACATCACTAAACACAAAAACACCAGCAACACCTTTAGAAGTAGCATGAAAGCTGCTGAAACAGATGAAAGCGCGATCGGGTGAACTCAGGCGTGATGAATGTTATTCTTCTTTCACATGAAAATAGTGTAAAAGCGAAGCTACTATTTTGCTGGACATCTCATGGTGTCAGCGAGGGCTTAACATTTACTCAGACACAGACAGCAACGCTCACAAAGCCCATTTGCAGGCTCACCTCTCTTTCATCTGGAGTGTCGCTGCTCAGCGGAGCGTACAGGATCATGTACCCAGAAGCCCCTTCTGCGTCCCTCCAGCGGGCTCTCATGCTGCTGTCTGTCACATCGTACAGCTCCAGATCACTCACTGTGGGCAGAGCCTCTGAGAAACAAACCAACATACAAATCACACATTCAGACTTAGCATAAGCGGATTGCAAGTGTCTGTCAGTTTAATGTTTGCATGTGTGTGCATTGCATTTATTTCCTAAATAGGCGCTTTTGTCAGTGTTTTATTTTGCAGTAAACAAAATACAAGCAAACTGATCAATGTGTGAGAAAATATTTACTATTTTTAAGTATCTTATTATTATCTGTTATTAAGACATGACAACGTCATGGTGGTGCAGTGCGTATGATCATCTAACAGCAAAAAGGTCGCTGGTTTGAGCCTTGGGCATTTCTGTGTGGAGTTTGCATGCCCTGTCTGTGTTTGTGTGGGTTTCCTCTGGGTGCTCCAGTTTCCCCTAGTGTTCCCCCTACCATTATGTTAGGGGGGCGCCCCGCCCTCCCAACGGCTTTCCCTGCCCCCTTGAAGTCAAGTTTATTTTATTTTTTTTATAGAGCCAGATCGCAACTTTTAATAAATTACAGTGGGTGAGAGTTTAAAATGGTCTTTACCGCCGGAGCATGTACCGCCGCCGCTTTAAAGAAAAAAGAACATGTTTTTTAGGTGTGACTGCAGTTTGCGACTATGCCGCCAGGTGGCACAAAGGGACGGGATACGAACGGACAGAAATAGCCTATACATTAGCTGTAAATACTCTACTACTTTTAAATAAAGATAAACAATTAAGCATAGCATTATAATTCCTTCATTAATCATTAAAAAGACAACTAGGCTACATTATTTAAAGGAATAAAAAATAATAACTAACCTTTGGGGTGAAGTGCTTTAAAACAAGTCCGCTATATGCTTCAGCACCAAAACACGAGTTGCCGTTAGATTGTGTTGGTTTGTTAAATAGAATAATGATGTAGCCTAAATAAAATTAAAGTGAAATATTCACCGTTTCAGAGAAGCCTATTAACTGAAAGAAGGATATTCCTGGTCACAGTTTGACACAGACAAGTTGACAAACCAGTGCTGATGCTGATCTGTAAATAGCCGTATGTAATATCTTATTTACACAACATGGAGGGCTCGACATTGCGAACATTTTGGTCGCATATGCACCCGAAATTTAATCTTTGCGACCTTATATATAATGGTTGTGGTGTGACCTGTTTTTTTTTTTTTTTTTTTTTTTTTATGTGTTGAATCACTCTTCCCTGCTGCTATATTGGTTCATATTAGCTGTCAATCACTCAAGGCCTTCTGCTGTCAGATCACAGAGAGGTTTTGGTAATTCAAATGGCTAAAGTTTAAGGAAGACGCAATGAAAAGTAGGTTTGCAAACCTATCCAAAGTTACAAATAAGGGCGCTAATGAGAGCGATCATGGTGAATGTTGATCCGTCAGCCGAGATCAACCAAGTGGTTTCGGAGAGAGTGCAGAAAGACTCGGAGTGGATCAGCTGTTTTAATGGCCAGAATCTCTACGCGTTGCATTCACTGCGTGTTCAGTGCAAATGGCCGCTAAACGTAGTATTTAACACTGTACACAGCATCGTCAAAGAAGCTTGCCTTTAAGTTTAAAGTAGAACGAAGTTCAAAGAACGGTATTGCGCCGGTCATCATTGTGAGAATCCTGCTCTGCCCGATCATATATTGGGCCAGATGAATTGCCTGCTATTTTCCACAAACAGAAAAATTAAATCAGAGCATAATGAAACTAAGCATTTAAAATTACACAAACCGAAAACAAAACTTTTAAAGAGTGGTAGATCTTACGTTTGTGTAGCAAGAGTTGTAGTTGTGTAACAGAAATATTATTTGTTTATTTAATTAACATGGATATAAAAAAAATTGCAAAATGGGCATTTCTTCAATGCTTCATTTTTGTTTGATGCAAACCATAGATTTATTTTTCAGAATGTAACAGTATGACTTTATATAGCAGATAACTCACATTCAAACACATTTAAGGCAGCATGGTCATAAGAAATGTTCTTCATTGTAAATATTATTGACATCATCGTCATCATTAATATTTTAAAATTGTTAGACATTCATTTTGGAATTATTGCACAAATATCAATAAGTCATCACATAATTAGTTATAGTTGTTTCTCATTTTTGTTAGTCCTGATTGTTGTTTTCAAATACAATAACTCTGTTATTATACAATTTGCAGTGGTGCTCATTCATTTTTGGTTTGTGCTCCTAAATTTTTGAAATGCTACCAAGTAAAAGAGTTAATTTCGAGCCCTGTACATGCTTTTCAGCTCTGTCTCTCGCTCTCACTCTTCCCAAATAAAATTCTACCTAAATTGCGTAAAATTTTCTGTCAAATATGTAGACAGCATAAACAGGCAGTTGTGAGAGGAAACCAGACATGGCCATTTATAGAGTCTTCTTGCTAGTTCTACCGAAAGGATAAAATTGACAAACAATCAAAATCAAAAAGGTAAAACTAGAGGAAACACTAATCCCCCACAGTCCAAAGACATGCAGCATAGGTGAATTGAATAAACTAAATTGGCCGTATTGTATATGTGTAAATGCAGAAGTATATGGGTGTTTCCCTGTGTAGGGTTGCAGATGGAAGGGCATCCGCTGAATAAAACATATGCTGGATAAGTTGGCGGTTCAAGAAAATAAATAAATAATCATGACATGATTCAATTATTTAATTAAATGTAACTTAATTCAGTAATATTTAAAAAACAAGTTTGTATGAGATTTAAAAAATGGTTTGAAAGAAAGAATAAAATATTTTTTGTTAAATTTGGTTAAATTAAAAACAAATAAATAAATTTCCAATTGGTTAAGAATAATATAATAAATAAAATATAATGAATACAATTTTAGCATATCAAATATGTAAATATAATAGCGGTTTAAATTGAAAATATTTTCATAAAATAAGATTTATATGCAATAAGATATGATATATAATGTATAATTAATATAATCAATTTTACTTTATTTTTCAGTACAATTAAGTTTTATAAAATAATGCAATTTTTAAAAAAATGTTTTAAGGTATAAGGTTAATTAATGGGCTATATTCAATTCAATTCACCAGTATTTCTAGCGCTTTTACAATGTAGATTGTGTCAAAGCAGCTTCACATAGAAGATTATAGTAAATTGAAACAGTGTCAGTCCAGTTTTCAGTGTTTAAGTTCAGTTCAGTTTAGCTCAGTTCAGTGTGGTTTAATAATCACTACTGAGAGTCTAAACACTGAAGAGCAAATCCATCGATGCTCAGCTCTACAGATCCCAAACCATGCAAGCCAGCTATATGCATACAGACTTTTAATTTCAGCCAGCCAGCTTCCGGTGAACTGTCTTTCCATTATAAAATTGCCACATTTAAGGTTGGATTTCTTTAAAAATCAGTGATCTTCATTGCCTGATAGATATACAATATAAAGTGGGTCTCAGACCGGACAAGAAGCACTGCATTCAATTCCATTTTCCCCACCATGTCTTTAAAATATGACAGTTTATTTTACCCCAGTACTTCCAAGGGTGCATCTCACTATTAGTTCTACTTGATCTTAGTGCCGCATTTGACACCATTGACCATAATATTCTCATAAGCCGCTTATATTCTACAGGTGTCCAAGAACAGGCTCTTGAATGGTTTAGGTCATACTTAGCTGATTGTTACCAGTTTGTGAATATTAATGGACAGCTTTCACAAGTCAGGCCAATAAAGTACGGGGTCCCTCAAGGATCAGTTTTAGGCCCTTTGCTGTTTACAATATACATGCTTCCCCTGGGGGACATTATTAGAAAACACGGGAGTTTTCACTGCTATGCAGATGATACTCAATAATACATTTAAACTAAACCTGATGAGATGTCTGAACTGTCTAAGCTAACTGAGTGTATTAAAGATGTTAAAGACTGGATGACCAACAATTTTCTTCTCTTAAACTCAGACAAAACAGAATTATTACTTATCGGGCCTAAATCTTGTACACAGCAGTTCTCACAACTCTACCTGCAACTAGAGGGATACAAAGTTAGAGTTAGCTCTACTGTAAAAGATCTGGGTGTCATATTAGACAGCAATTTAACTTTCGAAAATCATATATCCCATGTCACAAAAACTGCCTTCTTTCATCTGAGAAATATTGCTAAATTGCGAAGTATGCTATCCATATCAAATGCAGAAAAGCTAGTCCATGCTTTCATGACTTCTAGGCTAGACTACTGTAATGCTCTGTTTGCTGACTGCCCAGCATCCTCTACTAACAAACTTCAGCTGGTACAAAATGCAGCTGCCAGAGTTCTTACCAGGTCTAGAAAATATGA
>CAIGQZ010033112.1:2684641-2695332 GCA_903798205.1 Danio tinwini
TACTTTAAGCTGACGTAGTTACACATGTTCAATGCAAGTACTGTAGTAATTACAATGAATTATGCATAATTACATGCAAGTAACCTTAAACTGAACTCACATGCTCACTCCAACTATAAAGTAAGTACATTTACTTAACATAATTACTTAACATTACTATTTAAATTAATAGTTAAAAATATATATAAATATAAAGTGTAACCAATGACTTTCTTTATTTATAATTCTCAATAGGCACATACTGTATGAGTGCTCAGTTACATATACAAGTGACAACACAGGCTCATTCTAAAAACGTAGACCCATTGACGTTTCTGGAGACTGCGAATTATGTAGCCGGAGGTACGTATGGCTTCATTTAGTTTTTTTAACGACTGCTACAGAGCGGTATGATGCTCCTTTTCGCGCTCACCAGCTGACCGCATACCTCCATGTGGAGGGCTTTCCCGCCACAACCAATTTGTCCCGTTAGCTCGTCATGTTGGCGGACTTGAGACACAGAGAGGAGTTGACCATGACAACGACGATGACGAGGTTCGAGTCCAGGGAAGAGCGGTTCCAGAAATCAGGTAAGACAAAAACAGAATCCAAAAAATAAAATGAACAAGTAAATAACAGGGTGAGAATGCGGTTAAATCAGAAAACGTTGTAAAAATCTGATGAGTTTTTTTTTTCCTTTTTCTGGACTGTTTTTGTAAACCGTTGGTTGCGTTTAGGGAAGTAAGTGGCTGGGTGGGTCAATTGATAAAATTGGTTGGGTTTAGGGAAGGAGGAGGGTGGGTCAGTCAGTCGATTGGCCAGCCGGCCATTCAGTCAGACAGACAATCAGTCGACAGCGGCCTCTGGTGGGTTTACGCAAGAATAGCGGGCTCAAACAGCACTTGCGAGAGAAATTTGAGATATGAAAAAGCGCACGCAGCAGATTGGATTTGCGAAAACAAAAACTGCAAAAATACGGTCCTCCCGGGACGTATTTCACGGTCTCCAGAAACGTCCACAGGACTACGTTTTCAGAATGAGCCTGGATTGACAAGTGATCATCTAATAGGGACGGGATGCTTCAGATACTGGACAGTATTTGATTGAAAAGATCTTATAGGAATCTTAAAGGGTCACAAAACATCAAAACACTTTTTTGAGCTGTTGACAGAAATATATATGTGTCATGTTGCTAAAAACCCTATTAGGACACATAAACAAAGGACACTTGGACAAAAAAGTGAAAATTGGTTGTTTTTAGTTATTTCGAGCAAATTCGTTCTTCTGGTTTGAAAAGAAATTTTAAAGCTACGTCACGGCCATGAGATCCTTGTGTCAAGTCCAGCATGAAGACTGGATGTCTGTACCGGCGAGTACAACGTGACGCCTTAACATAACTGTGGTCTGCTAAAACGCAACAAAAATGTGTTTGTAAGGAACATTTTTTACCCGAGAGCTTTTCGCATCTGGAATTGGTGAAATCCGGATTCGCCACTCGTCTTCTTTTTTAAAAAAAGACGCGGCTCCAGTTGGTGTTTATTGTCCGTCTCTACAGAAGTGTGTGATCAGTGTTCTTTGTTTATGTTTCTCCAGATGGCAAAGTTAGTTAGTATCGTCAGCAGTACTTTTTCAGTTTTTAAAGACATACCTTAGTCAAAATGATTTAGTTAAAAGTTTACAGTACGTTAATATCACTACAATATTATGGACTGAAAGATCCGCTGTAAATAATGCTCTCCGAATGTAAACATGTAAACACCTTAATCAAACTATTACCTTTTAAAACTATTGTTTTGTGACTGGACAGTCTATACACATGGCTGTTTGACACTATTCTCTGCACCTCCCAAGTCTCTGCATCTACCAAGAAATGCCGAGTTTTTTTTGTCTCCCATATGTGGTATAAAAAATGACTTTAAAACTACACTCCTCCAGCAGTTCCTTGCATCCAATACCTCCGTTTGTCACGGGGGCATGAATGAAATGTTCCTGAATAAAAGTGAAAGTGTCAAACTGCAGTTAAAGTCGACAAACTAAGAATGAAACACCCGAAATTACATGAAAAAGTTGATAGCGTGGTGACGAAATGGCGTTCATCGAATTATGTGCTTGTGCTTGAAACATGTAAAACAGCATCATGAAAGGAACATTCCAAAAGCAACTTATGTAAACACCTTAATCATATTATTGTCTTATTCAGATTAAGGCAAATAATTTGATTACTGATGTCCATGTAAACGTAGTCATTGTCTAACTCCCCTGCGTCTGTGTTTGTGTTGCTGCTGTGAAAATCAGCTACTGTGCATGTAATGAAACTCCCCTTACATGCAAACCCTTCCCTCTTTCACCACACGACACTTCCACCTAAACAAAGCTGGACTCACCCACTTTCCTGCCTTTTTGAAACTAGAGGTGTGAAAACACCCTGTTGAGATATGGCTTTTTAAGTACAGAGTGATGTCATCAAAAAAATGTTGATTCTTACTGGCAGAGGTGACAACAACTGCAAGCTTTGCATGCTTACATATTCCAAATGTGAATAGTGGCACTGTTTTTTGTTTTTGTTTTACTGTAGCACACTAGCTTATACTGTAGATAACCTTAAAATGAACATAAAGTCACCTCTTCTGGATTGTCTGCATCGGTTGGATGGTAAACCACACGATACTTTTCCACCCTGCCAGCTGCATGAGTCCAGGACACTCGGAAACTGTGTGCCGTCACCTCAGAAATGAGCAGGTTCAGAGGAGGTGACAGCGTCTCCTCTGGGACAGAATCTTCTGTTAATTATGAGGAAATCATGAGGTATCTGATCCCGTTCCACATATAACACATCTACAGTAGGTATAAAGACTCACGTTTAATTTCTTTGTCCTGTTGCTCCACTCCATCACACACTGTCCTGGTCAAACCTTCCACTATGGTGCCCATGATACTGAAGTCAGCCACATTATAAACGTGCGTGTCCTCTGGTTCAGACGCAATGGCCTTCAGCTCGTTTTCATCAGCATTCTTCACACCTACAGGCATACGGTATACACACACCAGGTCATATTTCACATTTCTGAAAGATATACAAGAAATAACTTGTGTTAATAACTTATGTTGACTCAGAAACTGATTTTAGCAAGTGCAACAAGTTCCTTGACAAACATATGTTGATTCTGAGTTATCAATTCAACTAGATTAAAATGATAGTTAACTTAAAAATTTAAATTATACCCATGTCATTTCAAATACCACCTTTGTCCATCTTTGGAACAAAAATTAAGGCATTTTAGGTGAAATCTTAGAGCTTCCTCATCCTCCACAGATAAGACGGTTCCACACTTGTTAAAAGTCCAGTAAATTAGCTAAAAACATCCTCAAAACAGACCATATGTTACAGGTGTCAAATCTAGTTCCAGAAAGGCCGCAGCTCTGCCCAGTTTAGCTTTAACACTAATTAAACACACCTGATCAAACTAATTGAGTCTGAAAAACTCTTCTCTCCATTAAACAGAGGCTGTTTCTCAATTCCAAGAATGCAGAGAATGGACTTGCGTTCTTGTGGAGACTGGTCTTGCTAGGTCACCTCGGAAGAACAAACTCAGGAGACCACAAGAACAGAGAACGCGTCCTGTGAGAAATGAGATGCTGCGTTCTTCCTGATGGTCACATGATCTTCACGCATTTTTAATGAAAAATTATTTAAACATTACAGCATTCAAACAACGATTAATTGTTTTTCCCCTTTTCAAAATATATACTATGCATAAAAAACATTATAAATATATGTTGCACAATACAAATAAAACAGATTTAATACGAATTTCAGCAAACAAACACCCTTAATGTGTTTATTCTTTTATTAAAGGGCACCTATGGTGAAAAATCTACTTTTTAAGCTGTTTGGACAGACATATGTGTAGGTATAGTGTATAGACTGTCATATTGGGGTGATATAAACACACTCAGTCCTTTTTTTTCAATTTAACAACATAAAAACGGTGGACCAATTGGAGCTGTTTTGATATCGACCGCAACTTGACGTTGGAGTGCGGTCCCCCCGCCCACCAATATTGATTGACAGGTGTGCATTACCATCTCCTCAGTATGTTGTTTCACGTCCGCCATTTTCAGCGTGTGAGTCAAAGCGACGTCACCAAAGAAACACCCTTGCTCTATTTTTAGGTGTAAGGCTCATTGGGCTCAACATTCACCACGTTATTGCTCTCCTATACAAAGACACAAATGATTTTGTACTCTCTGCTTGGTCTGTGTCCGAGTCCTACATGTACGGCTGTATGCTTGTACTCTCATGTTGCTTCTCTCTGTCTGCCTGTCTATTGCAATACACAAAGCGGGGGAGCTCTTGGCTCCGCCCCTTGTTAAGTTGGGCGGGAAGTCGAAACTAATTTTCATGTGAAGCAACACGCCCCTTAAACAGCGAACTGTGTACACGCCCCCAAAATGGCCCTTTTTAACACATTATGATAAAAAAATCGGAATTGTGTTTTGAACTGAACCTAAACTGGCACACTCAGAAGAACCATAATATTACTATTACATCTTAAAAAAGGGTTAAAATAGGTGCCCTTTAAGATGTATATGGTAATGTTTATATTCACCGTTTCATTTAGGGAAACTCCTGTGGTAAATAAGTAATATCTCTGAACTTTACTAATAAATCTAAATAAAATGCTGCGCTTCCCACCTCCACTTGCAATGACTTCTGGGACATCTAGAGCGAGATCAGCACTCAAGTCTGCTTTGGTGTGTTCTTGATATCAGGAACACATCCGGGAAGTTTCACGCGTCCTCTGTTCTTGAGTTTTGGAACTGAACTTTGGCAGCTGATGATGACGTTCCACAAGAACACGAGGACGCAAGATCGATGAAGAGCGCATATTGAGAAACAGCCAGAAACTCTTTAAAAACAATTATGACTGGTGAGCTGATTTTTTTTTTTACTCACATTGATAATCAGGATTTCATTATGCATGTGATCGGCTTGAATCAGGCTGTGTGTGTAAGAGGATGCAAGATTAAACAACATGGGCATTTTGGTATTTTTCTGAATTTAAATGAGTCAGGAACCTTGTTGTATGGATGAGGGAGCTATCAGATTTCACCAAAAATATCTTCATTTGTGTTTCAAAGACAAATGAAGGTCTCTGGGGATTGAAACCCCATGTAATTGTCAGTAAATGTCAGTAATTGATAACCTAATTTTAATTTGAGTGAACTAATCCTTTAATGAAGAACTTACCATTTATGTGAAGTTTAAGCTTAGTATCTGTGATATTTAAGTATTATTTTTCTTTGAATTGAAGAATATCATACATTTAGAGTTAAGTTTAGAGATTAGGTTTAATACTTTAGCCCAGGATCTAGTCTAACTCAGCAAAATCAGGATGTGTACATGTTGACAGTTTACAATCTTTTGGAAGATTTTTAATCCACACATCTGGTTATCAGCCCTGAGGATGTTTATACTGCATGCATTAAAGCGGATTAAGTGTTCTACACAAAGATGCATGAGGAATTCTTTAATACCAATGGCAAACAGCTCCACTCCAGCACTCCTCAGGGTTTGAGCAGGAGAGATAACGTCATCCTGCGATTTGCCGTCAGTTATCAGGACACCAATTTTGGGAACGTTGTCGCGAGCCCCTGATTCAGGTTTGAAGCTGTTCTCCAGTACATATGTAAGTGCAAGACCTAAACAGATAAAAACAAATATTAGTTTCAAAACCAGAAATAAGGTCACAATGCAAGATATTAAGTCACAATTACAGGAAATAAAGACATAATTGTAAGATATCAAGTTGTTAATTTGAGATATGAGATATTAAAAGGGTGCAATAAATGATTGTCTTCAGAAACAATTTTCCTTATGTTTGTTGAATGTCTCCTCACATCCTAATAGCAACCATTAAATTCAGTGTATTTATATGTATTTTAATATTCTGTGGAATGCGTAAGATCAGAGGGCGACACGGAGGCTCAGTGCTTAGCACTGTCGCCTCACAACAAGAAGGTAATTGGTTCGAGTACAGTTGACATTTCTGTGTGGAGTTTGTATGTTCTCCCGTGTTCGCGTGGGTTTCCCCCACAGTCCAAAGACATGCACTATAGGAGAGTTTAATAAACTAAATTGGCCGTAGTGTATGTGAGTGAATGCGAGAGTGTATGGATGTTTCCCAGTACTGGGTTGCCGCTTGAAGGGCATCCGCTGTGTAAAACATACTGTATGCTAGATACATTGGTGGTTCATTCCGCTGTGATTACACTGTAAAAAATCCAACTTACTAATTGTTAACTCAGTTTAAAATTAGGTGGACATATTTTTGAGCTCAGAGTTGAATTTACTCGTAAAAATGATTTAACTGCATGTTTGGAACTGTTTGTTCAATGAAAGTAAAAAATTCAGTTGAGGAGACTTTAAATTTGGATTTCTTAATTTCTTTAAAGAATAAAATTTTGAGTTAACTTAAAACTATAAAGCAACTGGCTGCAAAGAAATTTTGAGTTTACTAAGCTTCAGTGGTTTAAGTTGTGCCTAATTTTTAGTCTTTTCAGCTTAACAAAAATTATTTGGCACAACTTCAACCAGTGAAGCTTAATATACTCAAAATTTATTTGCAGACGGTTGCTTTATAATTTTAAGTCAACTCAACTTTTTTTTTTTTTACAGTGTAATTAAGGGACTAAACCGAAAACAAATAAATGAATGATGAAAAAAATTCATGTTAAATTTCGAGATATCAATTTGAAATTACAAAAAGTAAACTTTTTTAAAAATTAAGAAATTATATAATGATCATAAATCATTATAATTGTAGCTGAATTTGTATACAAATATAAATGTTTAGGCGACGCAGTGGTGCAGTAGGTAGTGCTGTCGCCTCACAGCAAGAGCGTCGCTGGGTCACAGGTTCGAACCTCGGCTGGGCTGGGTCAGCTGACGTTTCTGTGTGGAGTTTGCATGTTCTCTCTGCATTCACGTGGGTTTCCTCCCCCACAGTCCAAAGACATGTGGTACAGGTGAATTGAGTAGGCTAAATTGTCTGTAGTGTATGAGTGTGTAGATGTTTCCCAGAGATGGGTTGCGGCTGGAAGGGCATCCGCTGCGTAAAATCGTGCTGGATAAGTTGGTGGTTCATTCCGCTGTGGTGACCCCAGATTAATAAAATAAAAATAAATTAAAAATTAAGAAAATGAATGAATGAATATAAATGTTTAAAAGTCACACAAGGCAATGACATACAGCCAGGGCTTGACATCAACCGTTTTGATCACCAGCCACTGTGGCTAGTAGTTTTCCAACATTACTAGCCACTGGCTATTTTCACTAGCCACAATTTGTTATTGGGAAAATATATTTTATATGCATAAATTTGACTCTGACATGTTAAAATGACTTGATTTAGTTTTTGTGTTATGTCCACATCTCTCCTCATTCATTTCACTTTTTGTGTGTGTTGTGTATGAGCTTTAAGTGTCAAAACAAGCTAAATATAGTTGTACACATGCACTTTTTAATTCAACAAAACCTTTCTTAAAAAAAAAACAATTTACATTTAAAAAAGAATTATTTCTATGTATCTGTCATGGTCTACTACCAGAGATTGCTGGAAAACACACTCACATTCATATGAACTACAAATCGGCCATGTTCATGGACTACATATTCAGTCATCACACACACACCTGATGCAATTCACCAGTGATTGCAAACACACAGCTGAAGCTGCTCACATACTGATTACATTGACTATGAGTCTGAGCTGCTGCTGAGCTGCTGTTATCTGTTTAAGTGATGCGTTTTCCTGGTTTGTTTTCCTGTGTTTTGATCCTCGCCTTGGTTATCTGTGTATTCCTGTCTACTGCCTGCCTTGTGACCATCTGCCTGTTATTGTGACTGTGATTCTGGATTGCCATCATATATCTGTTTGCACCCGTGTTGACCATTGCTTGCCTGACTTCCTCAAACCTGCATGTGGATCCGAACTCTGTTGTAAGTGTCACATCCCTGGATACAGAATCTAAAATATCCACAGTTATCTGTCCTGGCTAAAGGTCCCAGATCACCAGTTAACTACACATAAACGGAGAGTTAATCTCATATTAAAGCAATGTTATTTTAAAAAAAAATGATAGTTAAACCATATTAACAAAAATAGCTGTGAGCAAAAGAAAGCAGGTGAAAAAAAACATACCGTGTGTGATAATAAAAGGATGATCACTCGCACACAGTACATGTTAATGTTAAAAAAAAACTGTTAATGATCTGTTAAAAAATTATTAAAAATAAAGCAGTGACTGCTGCTGCTTACAAAAGGACACTTAAAAAAAATCTTGATCTCTTGAAAGCAGCAGGACTGTCTGTGCACAATCATCGCTTTTTGTCCAATCTATTTCAGAGAACCGATTGCACCAGTTGTGATTCCTCTAGGCACAGTTGCTTCGCGCAAATAAACAGAAGCGTGTGCTCTTTTTAACAGTTCCGTGCATCACATCACCTGTGCGCACGAGTGATCATCCTCTCAGTCAGTATTCACCTGCTTTCTTTCACCTTCGCAAACACACTTATTTTTGTCAGTAGTGCTGCTTCCCGATTCTAAGATCACATTTGCACGAATATTTGGCCGTCTTTATTCTCAAACCCTGCTTTTAAGAAAACTACAATTTAAAAGTTATTCCCAACCAGCCAAAGTGGCTAATGGGATTGTCTGTCTAACCCGCCACAGCTGAAATCTACCCGCATTTGTCAGGCTGGCGGGTGTTAATGTCAAGCATAAAGCATTTGTTTATAAAAATTTTGCCCTGCATCAGTGTAGGATCTTTACTTCAATACGATGACACAACTGGTTGTTAATACATTTACAAGTCGCAATATATCTGTGTCTCTAAAACAATGGGGAAAAGTCTGTAAAAGAAACCCAGCGCATTACCCGTGAGAGTGTTGCCTCCCTTGTACGGCAGGTTTTTGACAGCATCTATTACTGCTTCTTTTGTGCTGAAGCCATTCAAGTGCCACTCAATTCGTGGATCTCCGCTGTACTGGGCCAGACCTAAAAAATAAAAGAACACACTCAAAGGAACACACTGTCACTTCAGATCTAATTTAAAAAGCACTACTTTACAGTCCACTTATTCTATTTTAAAGCCAGAATTATTATAAGTGAGAAAGAATGAGTTCATGAGACCCACCAATCCGGGTTTTGTCTATTCCCACATCAAAGGCGTTGACCAGGTTTTCAAGGAACATGCGGACCAGACGGAAATTGATTCGGCCAATACTCCAAGATCCATCAACCAGGATGACAATATCCGCGATGGCAGGAGTTGTGCAGACAAACTGATCTACTGGATTATGAGAGATAAAGACAGAAAGAGAGAGAGAGAGAAGAAACGAGTGAAACCCCATTGTAAAGTCCCACAGCATACAGATCCAAACGCACAGCTCGCTAAATAAACAATTAACTCACCAGCTCACAAATCACTATTTTATTTATTTTATTTATCTAATTGCACAAGAAAGGATATAATGTTTGATAAATATAAAATTGCAACTGTTAGATAACAACAACAACAAGACAACAGCAACAAAAATACAGTTGAAGTTAGAATTATTATTAGAATTAATATAATTAATAATTATTAGAATTATTAGTCACCCTTTGAATTTTCTTTTCTTTTTTATATATTTCCCAAATTATGTTTAACAGAGCAAGGAAATTTTCACAGTATGTCTGGTAATATTTTTTCGTCTGGAGAAAGTCTTATTTGTTTTATTTTGGCTAGAATGAAAGCTGTTTTTTAAAACCCTTTTAAGGTAAAAATGATTAGCCCCCTTTAAGCTATATATTTTTTACAGAACAAACCATTGTTATACAATAACTGATCTAATTACCCTAACCTGCCTAGTTAACCTAATTAGCCTAGTTAAGCCTTTAAATGTCGCATTAAGCTGTATAGAAGTGTCTCAAAAAATATCCATTCAAATATTATTTACTGTCATCATGTCAAAGATAAAATAAATCAGTTATTAGAGATGAGTTATGAAAACTATTATGTTAGGAAATGTGTTGAAAAAATATTTCCGTTAAACAGAAATTGGGGAGGGGGGAATAATTCAGAGAGGCTAATAATTCTGACTTCAACTGTAGGTGTAGATACAAATATGTTAAATAGTTGCAATTTTGAGTTATGAAGTCATAGTTATGACTTATGAGAAATAAAGATTGCAATAATAATAATTGCAAACTGCAAATACATATTAATATGACCAATATCACTATTCTGCAGAACTAAAACACACAATTATGACAAACAAGGTGACTTTTTGGAGGAATATAGTTGCAGATATTAAGTTGAAATTGTGAAATGACAGTGCTTAGCATAAATGTGTACATCCCATTTTGAAAATGGATATTTAATTTTTTTTTTTTTTTTTCTAAACAGTTAGTTCCATTAAAATCAAATAAATCTTTATATATAAAAAAGAAAGATAATACATTAAAATTCGAACAAAATATTGTGAAAAAATGACAAACTACAAAATTTCAACAACATTTTATGTATTTTTTTGTTTCTCTTGATTTTTCCCTGTTTTTGTTTCTACTAACATATACACTCTCAGAAATAAAGGTACACAAGTTGTCACTGGGGTGGTAGCTTTTCAAAAGGAACAAATTTGTACCTAAAAGGTCCATATTAATACC
>CAIGQZ010033112.1:2713453-2737118 GCA_903798205.1 Danio tinwini
TAATATAATATAATATAATATAATATAATATAATATAATATAATATAGTATAATATAATAAAATATAATATAATAGTTTTTTTTCTGAGACTGTACCTGAGCTAAAGCAGCATATACAAGTTCAAACCAATGCAAGTTTATTTGTATAATGCTTTTCACAATAATTATCATTCCAAAGCAGCCAGCTAGAAAAAGAGACAAGAACGAGAGAGACACAATAAAAGACAAGGCCTTCAATAACAGAAGTAGGCACAGTGATAAAGCATATAACCAGAACACAAGCTCATCTAAGACTCTCAGGGGCATGTTTAAATACCATTCAGTCTCCGTTTAGGTTACTTTCCCTGAGGGTAACACTGCTTATCCGCTGTTTTCCCTCTATTCCCAGATTTTGCTATCATAAAGAATGCAGACAGGGCTGAAAAACAGCAGCTGATCTATCTAGCCTCTGTAGGGCATTTTATTACACCCGCATTATTATATTCCCTCATACTTGAGCTCTCTCCCATGCCAAGTATGCTTCGGGTTTGTGACATCAGCAGCAAAGGACTCTGGGAGCGACGCTGCCAACTGCTAAACAATATGAATGCAGAAGAAAAGGCGTCTTTGTTTTAAAGAGCGCAGAAAGATAATCAGTCCACTTCATCTAAATAAACCCAAAGGACAGATAGCAGGATTGCGAAAAAGCATACTTTTTTTTCTGACCTGTCTATAAAGTTGGCGGGAGAGCCTGAAACTCTACAATTAGGCTTGTCAAATGGTTTCTTAATGGAATGTGAAGTTGTAAGAAAAAAAAAAAAGATTAAACAAAGAGAGCTGTTCTGATTTGAGTGCTCGGGATAGTGAGCTGAATGACTATGAGATTGGAGAGACAGAAGGTGGGCGGGTTATGACATCACTGTATGCATAAGGATGAGCTCATAAATATGCATTAACTTATGCTGATAGTGTTCAAATTGCACAATGATTTGGTAATGAGATGTAAAATATTAAAGGGATAGTGCACTCAAAATAAATATTCTGTCATAATTTAGTAATTTTGCACTTGTCCCAAACTGTTTTATCCTTCTGTTAAACACAAAAGAAGATATTTTGAACACTGTTAAAATATCCATAAATTAGCAGGTTCCTGTTTTGTTTTGTGATTTTGTTTTTATTTGTATTTTTCCCTGCTTATTTATGCTTTTGAATTGCATATTGGGACCTTTATCTTTCTTCCAACTACTTTGACTTTGAAAAGTTGGAAAAAGTGACATTTATGAACATTTTTAATAGTTTAAAACTGCCAAAAAAATTTTATTTAATTTAAATTTAAAATTTAAATTTGCTAATACATTTTCAGTTTTTTTCAAGACTTATTTTCCTATATTGTCAGGAGTCTAGGCACTAGTCCTGTCTTGTCTTATATGTTGTGCTCGGCTCAAGTTTTCTGGTCGAGCGTTCTTATCCTGTTCTTGTCTGTTTTTGCCTTTTGAATGAGCGCTGTCTTGGACACGCTCAGGCCGTGCACGCTCCAGCTTGACGCAGATGTGCTCGGAATGCACGCTCTCGTCCTGGGGTCAATTTCCAAAAATCATCGTTAGCCAACTTAGGTTGCAAGTTTTGTCTTTACAAACATAGTTCATTGATTTGCCATTTCCCAAATCCATCGTTCCAACGAACATTCACAAACTGCATCGCAAAATTGTGTGCTTGCAACTACACCTCTAGAGCTGTAGTTAAAAACATAGTTCCTGGCTGTGTTCTATTCCCAGGTATCCCCCCATGCCCTATTCCTTTAAACATTCTAACATTTAAACTTGGAATGATTTTTTAGAAAAAGCATCAAAAAAAGTCCTCACTCTTGTTTGTAATTTGCTTTCAAAGTATTTTTTTGTATTTTTACAGTTTAGTTTTAGCGATCTTCATGTTTACAATTGTGCTCCCTTCACAGTGCACTTTAAAAACATTGATGTTATTTTGAACACAGCCGAAAGCTATAGGTGACCTATTATTTAAAAGCAGAATTTATGTTACGTCTCTAAAGCTTGTGAAAACAAAAAACATAGCATACGTTAATACTTTTAATTTATAGTAGATTATTTATTAAGTATCTGTACTGTATATCAAATTGTAAAAGTAGACTTTTCAAAAAAATTATAATAAACAATATCCTACTTAATAATAATTAATAATATAATATTATTATTAATAATAATAATAATAATAATAATAATAGGCGACGCAGTGGCGTAGTAGGTAGTGCTGTCACCTCACAGCAAGAAGGTCGCTGGTTCGAGTCTCGGCTGGGTCAGTTGGCGTTTTTGTGTGGAGTTTGCATGTTCTCCCTGCGTTCGCGTGGGTTTCCTCTGGGTACTCCGGTTTCCCCCACAGTCCAAAGACATGCTGTACATGTGAATTGGGTAGGCAAAATTGTCCATAGTGTATGAGTCTGAATGAGTGTGTGTGTGGATGTTTCCCATAGATGGGTTGCGGCTGGAAGGGCATCCGCTGCGTAAAAACATGCTGGATAAGTTGGCGGTTCATTCCGCTGTGGCGATCACGGATTAATAAAAGGACTAAGCCGAAAATAAAATAAATGAATGAATAATAATAATAATATCAATCATCATCATCATCATCATCATCATCATCATCATCATCATCATTATTATTAATATTATTATTATTATTATTATTATTATTATTATTATTATTATTATTAAAGTAGGATTTTTTTCATTTCCTAATAAATATAAAATTTCATTTCTTAATAAATAGCCTCATTATTTATTTATTTATTTATTTATTTATTTATTTATTTATATGATTTATATGTGATATTAGAATATGTGTTAGCTTTTGTAAGTGGCTTTATGTTTTAGAATAGTAGGTGGAATGTTTTCAATAATATTTGTAAAGGAAACATAGGCTCTATATGTGCCATTTACATATATTTTAATTAACATGGAAAGCGAGTTCATGTTTTTATCAAAACCAATATTGGATTTTTTTAAATGCATGTGTGTGTGTAAAACAATATAATTTGCACAAAGAAAACTTGGGGTTCTTCTCTAAAAAAGTTGTTACCACCCCATTTAGAGCGTTTTACATTATAACTAACATGGCTCAAATGATGGATCTGCGACAGAGCAAC
Source organism: Danio tinwini (assembly GCA_903798205.1). NCBI lineage: Eukaryota > Metazoa > Chordata > Actinopteri > Cypriniformes > Danionidae > Danio > Danio tinwini. The sequence continues at coordinate 2,716,590 of CAIGQZ010033112.1, forward strand.
TATGGTTTTGGGAAACACTCGTCACTACTTCATTCTTTTCCCAAACATTGCATCGAACTATGATAGTTCAGCCACGATTTATGTCGTTGTTTGGAAAATGTACCCCTGCTGTGTGTTTTGTTTGCAGCATGGTGTTTTCATTCTCAGCGCTCCAGTTAGCTTTAGTTGCAGTTGGCTCTGGGATTGGAACATGCATGTAACATGTGTGGTTGCACGGTAAGTGGTTTCATTCATCGTGCGCTTGTGTATTGCTGTCTGTTTGTGTTGGTGTTGTGTAAGCACGTGGCTTTAAGTTTATATTGTGGCCACCGTAGTGTTTTGTTTTATGTGAACATGCTGTTAATGTGTTCTCTTATTCGCCGCGTGTTTTAGTCCTGTTTTCTAGTGCACTTGGCTTGTCTTTGTGTCATGTGCTCTCCTTTCTATTGTATTGAAAGGACTATTGTATGGTATAGAAGTGTTTTGAAAGATATCTAGTAAAATATTATTTACTGTCATCATGGCAAAGATAAAAGAAATCAGTTGTTAGAAAAGTGTTATAAAAAACTTATTTAGAAATGTGCTGAAAAAATCTCCCTGTTAAACAAAAATTGGGGGAAAAAATAAACAGGGGAGGGGGCTAATAATTCTGACTTCAACTATACATATACATATATATATATATATATACACATATTATTTTGTATACATTATGTTATTGAAAACTATGTTAAATGTCGAAAAAGAAGTCACTTTGTTAAACTGTAGCGTTGAATTTTTTTACATCCAGCAACCATTGTTCTATTGTATTTATTTGTTTAATTTAATTTAATTTAATTTCTTTTTTATATTAAGGATGTCAATGGCTATCAGATATGAACTTTTTTTTCTTCACAAAATTTTATTTTGTGTTCAACAGAAAAAGAAAAAAGTAATAAAGGTTCAGCACCACTTGAGTGTGCGTAAATGGTTAACACATTTTCATTTTGGAATGAATTATCTCATTTTTTGGGTCAATTATCCCTTTAAAACCAGAGGTTTTCAACTTTTTAGGATACAGGCAGAGCCCACAGGATGAAACCCCCTTTTTTAACAGTACACTGGCTCAAATATTTTTGCCACTAGAAACAACTGTAAAATGTCGGAAATGGTCCTGACATTTTAAGTCAAGTTGAGCTAATGTTACAGGAGATTGATTGCTGTATACAGTACTCTATCAAGTGGGCTTTCATCAGCTTTGTCTTCCTAATTATTATTTTGAACATAAAAATAACTAATGACTGATCGCCTGCTTTTTCTGTTTTGGCTAATGATAGGCATGTTAAATATACTATTTAACTTATAATGTCCACATTTAATGTAACTTAAAAGAGATCCATCAGATCCTGTAGTTCAGTAATTACAGTTTACTGATGAACAACTCAATTTATTAGTGTTGAATAACATATAAATTGAAAATGTATAGTTGGTTATAGCTTGCATGTTCTCTCAAAGCTCCGACAGTCCACGCAGAGAAGCTGTCAATCCCAGCTGTTAATCATAATCACATGCCCTGTTTTAGAGCATAACATTATACTAGGCCTACCTTAAATCGAAATGATCCCAAACAAACAATTGTCCATATATGTGTGAGTGATAACAACTATAATTACTATAATTTACTATAAGACCAATTTGTTAATATGGAGAAAGTGAGTTTTATGAGCTGCACTGTATCACTTTCAGGAGATGTGAGGTACACCTGGGCTGTTTGTTGTTATCGTAGCAATATATGAAGAAAAGCCACTTTCAAACAAAGCAGTTTTCTTTTACTAAACACAGTAAATATGCACAATCAAACTGAAAATTACAATTTTGGAAAATATTTATGAGAAATTTTCTGTTGTCATGTTTTATTAAGTTATTACCCTAAAAACAAGCTGTTTATTTTGCTATATATCCTAACTGTGCACAACTTATTAGGCTGCATGACATGGTGTGGCACTTTGTCCAACAAGCAGAAGAGCAAAGATTTTTACTGTAATGAAAATATGCAGTGTTTTTGAAAGTTTGAAAAACCTTTCTAAAGTAAAGTTATGTTTTTTTGCTAACAGGAAGTTATGTCTTTGTTACCAGAAAGTTGGTCCTCAGCAGAGGAACGCATATTTAAACTAAAAAAGAAAAAAAAAACACAAATGTATGCAGTCTATGTGACCATTACGGCCATTCAAGTTAGATTCAATTTCAATAAATAACAATTTTAGAATGAAATAAACACATATTTTGGAAAAGTCAGGGTACTAGTTTTATGGGTTTTATTTTATCAAATTACTACCGCTGTGGTCAAATGAAATCAATTCATCTGTGCATGTCATTAAGAAAAAAAAATTGCCCTTGTAATGTAAAATTTAAATGTGAAAATCCACGTCCTGTTTGTTCTCAGTTAAATTTTCTGATTACGTCTGTCTAAGGTATTGGGTGTGGCTAAAATACTTAACCACGCCCCTCCAACTGTCAGTTTTGACTGCTATGACCACAAACAGAACTGGCGAGGTGTCTGTTTCTGAATAAAATGCCTACTTTACTACATCCAATCAGCTCGCAATACCAAGCCACACCCACTGTTTTCATCACAACATGAAAAAAAAGGATTGCAGATTCTAGTTTATGCAGACTTTAAGGACAAACAATATCAATCACTAAAACAACAGAAAACTACAGTATAGCCGTATCAAAAATGCACTTGTCATTTTGGAGTCATCGGAGATACATTTCAATATCAACTACCTGACTAAGTTTGCTTGAGTGGGCTAAAAGTGGATGATCGGTGACCCCAGGTCTTCGGTTCCGGCACCCCTTGCAGACACAAACCTACAGCATGGGACGGAGTTATAAAGAGCAGAGAAGAGCATTTATGATGTTGACGTGTGGGAGCAGTGATGCAGCCCACGTCTAGATTCCTACAGGCAGACCAGCTGGAAACACTGATGATTACTATTCTCATTCTCCTGTTAGATTCTCATTCTCATTCAGCACTGAGGAGGTCAGGCAGCTCCACACCAGACACGCTCAGTCTGCACTGCCTGTTCAACAAGCCTCACTTTTCATTTACATGTTATTTAATCACAAACTATATGGCTCATTTTGTATCAGATCTAGGAAAAAGCAAACCTGAATTTAAAATGATGGAAAATATAGTATTCAATTCTGTATGATTCTAGCAACTATTTTCAACATTCGCTAATTGTTGCTAATCTCACTGATAAACTGTACACTGTAAAAAATGTGCAATAATATTTGCAGTATACTGGCAATTTTGCTTGCCAGTGTAAATGTAAATGCCAGTGCAGTGTAAATTAATAATGTAGTTTATTTAGTTTTACAGCACAATTGTAATTACTAATTTACAGTTTGCTTGTAAATTTTACAGTAATACTGGCAAAATTTACAAGCGCATTGTAAATTAACAATTACAACATTACTGTAAAACTACAGCACACTCGGAAATTTCACAGTATTACTGAAAACCAAAACGGCCAGTAATACTGTAAATTTTACAGCAATTTTTTTTTACAGTATACATATATGGCATACTCAGAGGTGGAAAGAGTATACTGAAAATGGTTACTCAAGTAAAAGTACTGTAGCATTGTTAAAATCAAGTTCAAGTACGAGAAAAAGAACTATGTCAAAAAAATACTCAAATAAAAGAACAAATGTCATCTAAAAAGCAAACCAGGCCTAAAATATGTGCCCAGGCCAACAAAACAAAACAAAACAAAACAAAACAAAACAAAACAAAACAAAACAAAACAAAACAAAACTAAACAAAACAAGCAAAAGTAAAAGCAAAAGCAAAAATGAAACGAAATGAAAGCAAAGCAAAGCAAAGCAAAGCAAAAGCAAAAGCAAAAGCAAAAGCAAAAGCAAAAGCAAAGCAAAGCAAAGCAAAGCAAAGCAAAGCAAAGCAAAGCAAAGCAAAGCAAAACTAAACTAAACTAAACTAAACTAAACTAAACTAAACTAAACTAAACTAAACGCTCCGGTTACTAAGGTAACCCTCGTTCCCCGAGGGGGGGAACGGAAATGCTATGTGGAAACTTCCACTATGGGGATTTCACTCAGAAAGCCAATCATCTGAAAGAGTATGTAAACGGGCCAATGAAATGCCAATGAGTTGGCAGCTTCAGCTTGCGCACCTGATGCTCGTTGCAATCAATTTGCTATAAGAGCACAGCACGCGCAAAGCCAAGCATCATTTTTTAGCGGAAGAGACTTTCACCTCAACAGCTAAGGGGCAATCATTATGGCGAAGGAACATAGCATTTCCGTTCCCCCCCTCGGGGAATGAGGGTTACCTTAGTAACCGGAGCGTTCCCCTTCGGGAGGGGAACTTCAATGCTATGTGGAAACTTCCACTATGGGGAAATGTTTGGAAAACGCCATAATGATTGAACCTTACCTTCGCCCCCGATGAGAGGTTTGCCAGGCAAAAGAGAGCGTGAGCGCACCTGCGTCACCAGAGGCGCGGTCTTCCAACGTGTTCCCTGGCCCTTACTTATCCCACTTCAACAGAAGATTTACGGATTTAGATATATTTTTCGGGAGCCGCAGATGCGTCTAGAACACTTTCTAGGAATTTAATACGACAGTACGTTGGGGAGCGTGCAGTCCCGATAGGGAGGACGCTGCGGAGGCCACCTGCTACCCAAGTGGGGAGACTAGTGGCGAGAGAGCATATGGACTAGCCCTGAGAAGGGGGAGTACGCATATGAATATAAGATGGTTAGCGGTGAGGGAAGACACGGGTCCGCCTGTGAGGGGGGACTGCACCGTGGCAGTATAAACATATGGGATCGCCTTGTGGGGATCGCACATAGCGGGCACCTATACCCAGAACGCGGGCTGACCAGCGGGCAGACCAATAACGTAACGGGCCAGCGCCTGACTTCTCCGCTGAGTCAGATGCTGGGGGCCTCGGAGGAGTATCTGCAGGGTTCGCCAGCGGGGAACTTTACTGACAGAGCGAAAAAGAGCACGTATCTCCGTGTTAGAGAGAATGGCGCAGCAAGCATTTTACAACACCTAACCGAATTTCTCATTTACCGCGAGGAAATCGGCTCCCCTCAAGATTAATAAATCTCGCAAGGTGTCGCCCAGCCCGCAGCTCTACAGTGTCTGTTAGAGAGATGTCGCCCAAGGATGCGTGCTTCGAGGAGCGCGCTCTCATTCCTGGGGGACACGGCTCGCCCTGGCTCAGATGAGCGAGGGAGATGGCATCCACGGTTCAGTGGATATGTTCCAACCTCTGTTTTGGATACGGCACTTCCCTTCTGCCGATCACTGTAACAGATAAAAGAGCTGAGTATGGTCCGTATAATACGCAAAGTGCAAAGGACGCAGCAAATAAAGGGGCTGGGTCTGCCTCCTCCGTTGGCAGCGCTTGCAGGTTCACTACATAGCTGAAATAATGCTGTAGGAACCTAGAGCACCTAGGTGGGCGGGGGTCTCAGGTAAACGTGAGAGTGGGCCGGCCCAACACGCTGGCACATTTCGCTGACTGAAAATGCCCCCAGTTACCCACCCATTTGGCTGATGCGAACGCGACCAGCAGAGCTGTCTACCTGGACAGAAATCTTAAGATACTGAGTCGAGTGATCGAGCAGACCTCTCCTAAAAGAGATCTCCAAGTGGGTATGAGAGGGAAACCGGAATAATTAATATTTATGTCTCGCGCCTCTGGGAACTGGATGATGAGACGATACTTCCCAGCGCGCCGCCATCACCGCATCCTTAGAGCGGGGATGATCGTAACGCCAACCCCTCAGAGTGGAGGGGACAGCCTTAGCTCCAGTCAACTGAAGGAGGATAGCATCACTCTGATCTGGCATGTTCGGGGTTTTCTTCTCGGGGAAAAAGTTAACCACACAGCGAATAGACTCCACTTCAGGGCGTGGGCATGCCTCGTAGAGGGTGCGCAGCCTGAGTGACAGTGTTAACCACCTAATCGGTAGGTCACCTAAGTCCTCCACACTCCATCTATGAACCGCACGTGAGGCATAGATCTGGGTGCGGGTGCCAAACGGTGCCTGTCCCCTGTTTCCAGGGGATGTGCCAGGGAGGGGCCATCACGAGGAGAGTAAAAAGCAGGTCCGATTGGGCCAGAGAGGCGCAATACGAGAGCTGTTCCTCGACCTCCCTGACTTTACACAGTATCTGTGCGAGTAGGCTCACTGGAGAAATGCGTATTACGCACGCCCCGGGGCCAGCTGTAAGCCAGTGGACTTTACAGGGTTCGCCAAGTGGGGAACTCAAGCGAGAGCGCACAAATCTCTGAGTTAGAGAGAAAGGCGCAGCCCATAACAGCTGGCCAGTCGGGGGTGGAGTCCCCATTTTCCCAGGCGAAACTGCCGTGAGAGCGGATGGCTGCACGGTTGAGCTCGGTGGGGAAAAATGGAATGCAGCGATTGCGCCGCGTATGACTCCGGGGGAGCAGACGGCGGGCGAGCTGAGACATGCGGCGAGAGCGGATACCCCCATGCGGTTGATATACGCCACCGCCACCGTACTGTCTGTCCTGACCAGCACGTGTTGTCGCTCCAGCACCGATAAAACGGCGGAGAGCGAGGAACACTGGCAACAGCTCTAGGCGATTGATATGCCAATGCAACTGGGTTCCTTTCCACAAGCCCGTGCTGCATGCCCGCAACACACGGCCCCCCAGCCCGTGCTGGAAAGCATCTGTCAAATCGACAATATTTCTGGACGCCTGTCCTAGAGGCACTCAGGCCTGTAGGAACAAGGGATCGTTCCAGGGGCTGAGGGCGCGGCGACACAGCGTAGTGACAGTCACCCGGTGTGTGCTCGCGTGCCATGCGCGTCTGGGGACTCGATCGTGAAGCCAGTGCTGAAGTGGTCTCATATGGAGCAATCCGAGCGGCGTGACAGCGGCTGCGGATGCCATATGCCCCAGGAGCCTCTAAAAGATTTCAGTGGGACCACTATTTTGCTGTCTAACTCGCTCAGACAGTTCAGCATTAGCGGAGCGCGCTCTCAGGAGAGGCGCGCTGTCATGGTGACCGAGTCCAGCTCCAACCCGAGAAAAGAGATCCTCTGCCCGGGGGCGAGTTTGCTCTTTTCTCGGTTGACCTGAAACCCCAATAGGTGGAGGTGCTGAAACACCTTGTCTCTGTGCATAATCAATTGCTCCCGAGAGAGGGCTAAAATCAGTCAGTCACCGAGATAATTGAGTATGCGGATGCCCGCGAGCCGAAGGGGCGCGAGGGCCCCCTCCGCGAGCTTGGTGAAGACCCGCGGAGACAGAGAGAACCCGAAGGGGAGGACTTGTACTGCCAGGCTCGATCTTAACGCAGACCGCGGAAACTGACGGTGGCATGGAGTATGGAGACATGAAGTACGCGTCCTTCAGGTCTATTGCTGCAGACCAATCCCGAGGACGAACGCACCAGAGGATGCGCTTCTGCATAAGCATTTTGAACGGCAGCTTGTGCAGACAGCGGTTCAAAACGCGCAGATCTGGAATTGGCCATAGCCCACTGCTCTTTTTGGTACGATGAAGTACAGGCTGTAAACCCGCTCTCCATCTCGGCTGGAGGGATCGGTTAGATTGCATCCTTCGCCAGGAGGACAGCAATCTTCTCTCGCAAGACAGGGGCGGGCACAGGGCTGACCCTGGTGAGAAACACACCCGTGAACTTGGGAGGCCGTTCGCGAATTGAATCGCGTAGCCGAGTCTGATCGTGCATATGAGCCACCGCGAAGGGCTGGCCCGCGCTAACCAGGCAGGCAGAGCTCTCGCTAATGACTGCATCACTACGATCGTTGACGTACCAGCAGTGGGGCAGCGCGGAGTAGGAGTGCTGATCCGGGGAGCGCTGGGGTCCCGCGGAAGAGCTGGAGGCGAGAGATTCACTCACCTTACACCCAGACTCCGGAGGGGAGGGCTGGAGGTGTGAGAGAAAGGAGACCGTCCTCCCAGACCTCGTGAGCCACTGGCGAAGTGCACCGATCCTGCGAGCTGAAAGGCTTTTCATCGCGTCCCAGACTGGCAGTATTCGGGCTATCACATCCAGGGAAGGGAAAAATGCTCTCTCTGAGGAGCCCGACCCCCCACCGGGGAGAGAGCAGGTTCCCTCTTCTCCAAATGGCCCGTCTCAGGAGCGCTTCGTGGTCCGTTAACCGGACTTAACGGCACTCTGGGACGGGGAGCGCTGGTTGCCTGTGAGGTGCTCGGCGCTGCCGCTGGCCAGAGGTGCAGGCGGGGGCGGAGCAGCACTCGTAGACGGGCGCTCTCAGCGACAAGCAGTGGATGTGGATGGTTCGGCGGGGGGGAGCGGTCTTACATCCCCGCCGATGAATGGTCCATCGTATCCGACTGCACCGCCGTGAATTCCTGGGTGAATCCACCAACGGTGTCGCCGAACGGGCCAGACTGGTATATGGGGGAGTCAAGAAAGTGAACTTTGTCGACTCCGCGCATATTTCTGCCAGGTTTAGCCCGAGGTGGCGCTCCTGGACCACTAACATGGCCATCGTCCTTCCCGGGGCACACGCAGCGGACTTGAGGTCCCTGGAGCTCAGTCGGGTGCGGTGCGGGGCTTGTAACAAGCCTGGGTCGGCACCACCCTCGTGCAGCTGGGCCAGCGCGCGCACTCGCATGGACCCTGGCGTGCAGGGTGGAAGCAGCGTGGTCCGCGCCTGTGTGGGCTCTGGCTCGGGAGGCAGAGGACCAACACGCTTTGGACGGGAGTTGAGGCTGATTCCAGCAGAAGGAGGCACCACGCGGGCCCGTGATGGCACTCTCAATCTGGGGAATCGACTCATACTCCCTGGCTGCTCCACCATCAAGGGTGGTGAGGCGGAGGCGCACGCAGATCAGGCAGAGAAAGATGCCCTCAAAACTGCGTGAGCCCACTGTGCACTTCCGGGAAGAAAGGGATGGGAGGCTGGAAGGTCTTGCCTTTTAATCCTCCACATACACCCATCTAGTCGGTCCGGCCGCGGGGCTGGGGGATAAACCATCTCCAGACCCACGACCGAAACAGCCCGGTAAAGCACGGTTATCATGCCTGTTTCAAGATCGGCCGCCGCCGCGCTCGCTCCCGAGGGGAGGGAGCGGAGGGGCGAAAATCTTTTATCAGAGCATGACAGCCCAGCCTCCGATGCAGCGGTGGACATCTGAGCCTCGGTGTCATCAAGTGAGAGGGCGGCCATTCGAAGATGGAGCGCTTCTCTCACTCGAAGCTTGGATGGAGCGCAACAGACATGCCACCGAGTGATGGCATGCACTGCCCGCGAGCACTGCATTAACATGCTGGACCCCCAGACATGAAACGCAGTGCTCGTGCCCATCATCCGAGGACAGGAAACCACCGCATCCAGAAACGCACAGTCGGAGCGACGTCTTGAAAAAGACGTGCTGCACGACCGTGTTGCTCTTTTAGGAAATTCGCAACAATACATACCGCTCTGGAGGACCGGACCCAAAGGACGCCAGGCAAGGGAGAAACCCAGCTCGACCGTCTGCCACTGTGTGTCACACACTCTGGACCGGGAGATCGCTCTCGTTCACTCTCTGTCTGAAACTCAGCTGGAGGAACCCTCATCGACTCTCTCAGAAGGCTGTTGAAGTCTCTGAAGTGAAAATGATGCTTGGCTTTGCGCGTGCTGTGCTCTTATAGCAAATTGATTGCAACGAGCATCAGGTGCGCAAGCTGAAGCTGCCAACTCATTGGCATTTCATTGGCCCGTTTACATACTCTTTCAGATGATTGGCTTTCTGAGTGAAATCCCCATAGTGGAAGTTTCCACATAGCATTGAAGTTCCCCTCCCGAAGGGGAACAAAACAAAACAAAACAAAACAAAACAAAACAAAGCAAAACAAAACTAAACTAAACTAAACTAAACTAAACTAAACTAAACTAAACTAAACTAAACTAAACTAAACTAAAACAAAAACAAACCAAACTAAAAAACAGTGTTTCCTGGAAAACTCTGATGCGTACTTGACATGATAAATCATCCAATGAGACTTGCGATGTCAATGCTGAAAAGATATATTGTGCACCCCTAACTGTCTGCTTGCTCAGTTTTCACCAATCACAGATAGGAATCATGATTTCTGACCAATCAATTGCCTTACGCGGAGTTCACTGTCATGCAAAAGTCATCAGATGCCTCTAAGCCTCCATCTACCAAATAACGCTGGCCAACCTAATGGCTTCCAAACTTCGTTCAAAGAATCCGATCCTTCAAAGCAAAGGAATTTCAATCTTTAATATGGTTTGCAGTCAACGGCTTCTTTACAAGCTTATTTTTTCTCTGTCGCTCGTGTCTTTTTTTTTTTTTTTTTTTTTTAAATGACCATTTCTCCCAGACACGAAAATGATTTATTGCTGGGCCTTCTTTTATCTGGGAATGAAATTGACCATGTTGTAATTTTGTCTAATATTTATTTCATTTTTTTATGCTTATATTATTTTTAAGCAGCATTTTTTTACTAAAGCACAGGCTCTGGGCTGTGTCTGGACTGGAGGGATTGTTTTACACTCCGTCTGGGGTTTTGCGTGGGAAGAGGTGCAGACCGAAAAAGGCCTCTAGACACTTTGAACATGTCACCACTAATTTCCAAACTGCCCTTCAGCGGCACACTATATACAGCATCTGCTAACAGGGCTCTCACACAAGGAGAAGTGGCGCAAGTAAATATAAAACAGAAACCTACAGGCTCTGGGTAATCATGGCTACGAAGAGAGGCTGCCTCGGCTTGTCAAAACTTGCCAAAGATAGGGGCATCGCACACTGAGATCGATGGTCAACAGAACTTTTCTCAACTTCTGCGAGTTTATTTTCAGACAAGAGCTACACAAAATGGGATTCTCTTGGGAATAACACCCTGAAGACTAATCAATAACCTTGAGATACTGTATATACTTGAATCCAATGAATGGCAGGACCATCTACAGATTTTGTAGAACATGCTACACTGTACATAATTCAAGCAACCTTGCAAGGTAGTACATAGTCTGTGATTCAACTCTATACGTGCAAAACAGCCAAAAACCCAGAAGTGCTGGAATCTATGAAATTTATTTATTTAGTTTTTCTGATTGGTCAACCTGCAGTCAAAAAAGTAAACAAGCCACTAGCTCGATTTGCAAAATATAAATTTGTCTCATGAAAAAGAATGGAAGATAGGAGTAGTAGTAGTAGTAGTAACTTTATTGTCCTTGACAGGAAATTTGTTATGGGCATCACCATATTGCTGCAGACATTCCATAAAATCAGGCAATAAAACAATACAAAAATACAGCAGTTACAGAATTTATAATGCTAATTAAGGTAGACTATTGTTAAATAAAAACCACTGAAACAGGTACAAAGGATTTCTTATAACGGTTCAACCTACACTTTGGGACTCTATAGCTTCTACCAGAGGGAAGTGGTTCATAATGTGGAAACAAAAAATGAGTTGGATCATTCACAATCCTTTCCACCTGGTTGAGGACACAATTCTCTTATAAAACTTGAGGAATAAAATATTCATTGTGCCCAACAATTTTCCATCCTGTCTTTAAGAGATGCATAAACTTAGATTTACACTGAACAGATAGGTTGCCAAATCACACTGCAATACCATATCTAACAATGCTTTCAAGAACTGCTTTATAAAACAACATCATGAGCTTCTTGTTAACTCCAAAAAGACGTAAGCTCTGTAAAAAATACAATCTCTGGTGTAAACGAGAACAAACCCACTCAATGTGTGTTTTCAATGTGAAAGAACTGTCAATGTAAATGCCCAAATACTTATAGGTTTCTGACTGAGGATTAAGATGGTCGTGTACAACTACAACCAATTGACGATTGTCACCTTTACACTTTAGGGCACATACCTTCTCTTCTGTTTTCTTAGTATTTATCTATAGCTTATTTATATCACACCACTCAACAAACCGGCTAATTTCTGACTGGTAGATAACACTAATATCATCATTCTCATAAAGTAAACTTAGTATGGCTGTGTCATCGGAATATTTAAAAATATGATTCTGTGAATGCTTACTTTCATTTGTAAAAAGTGTAAAAAGAATAGGTGAACTGACACAGCCTTGTGAAACCCCAGTACTGCTGTTCTTTTCATCTGAACGGATATTTTTAACCTTTACAACCTGAGTTCTATTTGTTAAAAATAAGAAATTCCATTTACATATGCATGGGTTTACATTCAGCTGTTCCATCTTTTCAATTAACAAATGTGGTTGAATTGTATTGAAAGTGGAACTAAAATCAATAAAAAGCAGCTGAGCATAAGCTTTAGGATTATCTAAATGCTTCAGAATCAAGTGCAAAATACTATTAACTGCATCTTCAGTACCTCTACCCTGCCTGTAGGGGAACTGTAGAGGATCTAAACTACTAGCAATCTCTGATTTTAACATGGCACAACACATTTCTCAAAACATTTCCTAATAACAGACGTTAATGCCACAGGTCTAAAATCATTATCCTCTGAGGGCTTCGCCAACTTAGGAACAGTTGGTTTAGTTTAGTTCTGTTAAATGATTCCCTTCGAGTTGTTTGAAACTAAATGAAGACATGATTAGATGAATTGAGTTACATGAAAACTTGTTGATTGAATGAGATTTAAACTCTCTCTCTCTCTCTCTCTGGTGAGTTACTGTGCGCCTCCATCACAGTAGGTGATGGAACGCACTTACAAGCTAGTTTGCATACTCACCAATAAAACTAGAAGAAGTCACTGCGCATGCTTAGCTTAACATACTGCACATACAGTATATATAGGCAGCTTATTATTGGCACAAGCAACTTGGAGACAAAAACTAAAAATGCATCTGCAGTTTCATTTTGCATGTTGACGATTTCATTTTTGCACTGTTCTCTTCAAGCAAGCTACTGGGGCATGAACACTGGTGCATGAGCTTGAACAAGACTGATGTAGTGATTGAATGAAGAAGATGCCCATTTGTAGCTGGACAGAAGCTCTCCTAGACAGTGTTTATGACACTGTTCCTTTAAAAGGGGTGCTGGAACAAGTAAGCTCGGCATAATTAGTGATGATGCAGTGTTTTAAATGGACTGATATTGCAACAGTGTTGTCAACTGACTGTAGCTGTTTCAAATATATTCTGGCAGTGGAACAATCACTGATCACTTTTTTTTATTTGTATTTTATTATAAATTTTTTATTATGTGTTACTATTTTATAGCTTTAAAAATGTTTGTTGTTTTTTTTTTTTTGTCTCACGCCATGATTTAGCTTAACTGCCAAAAAGATACTTTGAGACATATTGTGAGGATATGAGGCACCATAGATTTATTAATAATTTGGTGATATCACAGCAAGCTGGCTGAAAGTTATTTTAAGTATTATTTATTTTGTTACAGCTTAAAAAATATCACAAATGTTTGCTTAATGTTACAAATGCATGTTCATTCATGTTACTGTTATATTTTAGTTTGTTTTGTCAAGACAATGTTTCACAATTCAGATTCATTTTTTTAATACGAAAATTCCATGACATTTTCATAATTTTTCCAAGACTTTCAAGTCAATTTTCATGACCTAATGTTTCAAGCAATGTCTACATATGTGTGGTAAAAAACAATGTTAAAATGTATTACAGTATATCGTTAAACACGCAAAAATCCATTTAGTTTCAATTTATGTTTATTCATTCATTTATTCAATCATTTTCTTTTCGGCTTATATTTACTTATTCATTTATTCAATCATTTTTCTTTTTGGCTTAGTCCCTTTATTAATAAGGGGTTGCCACAGTGGAATGAACCGCCAACTTATCCAGCATTTGTTTTACGCAGCGGATGGGAACCCATCACTGGGAAACATCTATACACACTCATACAAACATATACACTACGGACAATTTTAGCTTACCCAATTCATCTATACCGCATATCTTTGGACTGTGGGGCAAACTGGAGCACCCAGAGGAAACTCACGCCAACATGGGGAGAACATGCAAACTCCACACAGAAATGCCAACTGACCCAGCCGTGGCTCAAACCAGCGACCTTCTTGCTGTGAGGCGATTGTGCTACCAACTGCACCACCGTGACACCCAATTTATATTTATGTAAAATTGATTTAGATAATGCTTACACTGCACTTATAATGTGAGAGTATGTGATTGGCCAAGAACAGAAAAAAAAGTAAAGTCAACTAATCTATATTTAAGTATACAGATATCTGTTTTCCAGGCCTGGAAAATGCCATGTCAAAATTCCATGACTTTTCAAGGTTTTCCATGACTGTATGAACCCTGTAGAAATCATAACCAAAATGGCAAATGTCTGATCATCCAAGATTAACATGATAATGTTAATGTTAATGTTTTTAAGGTTTTGTTGGTAAGACAAAATTAAAGTCTTGGTTGCTTGGTTATAAAGTTTCTTAAAAGCCAAAATTTTCTTGGCTAAATGCTTTTTTTACTGTACATTGTTACTTTAATGGAGACCTCAAAGTAAACAATACAGTTTGAACTTTATGTTAATGTCTAATGAAAAAATAAAAATGTTAAATTGTTCGCGTGTTTTATGGAGATTATGGAGATTACTGAACTTCAGTGCTGCCAACTATAAGCCAAATCTAATTGAAGCAACAAAGTATATTTTAATAACCATACACGAACAAGACAGAAACTTGTTGATGTAAAAAAAGAGTCTTGTTAAGTTGAAGTGCTTTACTGACATTGAGTGAATAAGAATAAATTCAATCAGATAAACACAACACAAACATTTAAATTCTGTTAGCTGCAAAGAAATTACATAGAACTGTTAAAACCATGTTGAACTTACGAGTTCATATTGTGTTCATATAACACATTCACAGCAGCAGCTCAAGTATATTTTATTTGTTTAGATGCACAATGGGTGCTACGATTAAATCATGCTGATTCAACAAATTATTTTTGAGTATACTTTTTGGAGATAACTGAACTTCAATGCTGCCACCTAAGACAAATCGAATTGAAGTAACAAAATGGATTTTACTAACCATACATGGACAAGACAGAAACTTGTTGATGTAAAAAAGAAGAATCGTGTTGAGTTAAAGTGCTTTACTGACATTGAGTATATATATATATATATATGAATAAATTCAATCAGATAAACACAACACAAACATTTTAATTCAATAAGAAGTTACACAGACCTATTAAAACCATGTTGAATTTACAGGTTTGTATTGTGTTCATATAACACATTTAAAGCAGTTCAAGTTTACTTGATTTATTTGGATGGACAATGGGTGCTACAATTAAATCATGGAGATTCAACAAATATTTTTTTTTGAGTGTGTGTTCTATAATGACTGCTGAACTTTTTTATTTGACTGTTACATGCAGCAATAGTCCCTACATTGAGTGTTGACAGGACAAGACAGACAAGAATGCACATTGAGAAAAAGTAGATTTTGAATAGGTTTTGTACACACTCTGAAGTTCGACAAATGACAAGCACATTAAAATATGGGAATGAATTCAATATTTAATTGTTTTCTCCATTGAAACTCAATTGGTATTTGAACCCTGTTAACCTTTAAAACATTTTAGTTTGTTTTCAACTGCAAAAAGGGGTCACAATTTACATTGAGATTATATTAGTTAATGTTAGTTTATGTATTTACTAACATGAACTAAGAATTAACTAAGATTACATGTACAGTATTTATTAATCATAGTCCATTAGGACTATGGATTATTAATGCATTATTACATCCAAGTAGTTATCGCAGATTAAACCAGACAGGCTTATCTGTTGTATATGACTGAAGGGCAAATTCTGCAAAAATAACCTCTGTTATACCATTTATTACACAGATACTTGCCACAAAACATAAACATTAGACATAAAACATTCTTCTGAGCAGTAATGGTTTATTAATATAATTAAACGCAAAATTGATACAGAGCTGATGAAGCATACACTAACCTGCTCATTAGTCAGTCACAAGATGACACCAAAAAGAAAAAAAAAACGCAAAACGGACAAAAACAAAACTTGTTGAATGGAGCATATACTAACCTATGAATTATTCATTCACAAGATAGCGCAAAACATTTAAAAACGTTGGCATGACAGACAAGCAGATACAAATGAATGTGAATGTAAGTATATAGATATGAATGTATAGGCCTACGTTCACATTCATATACCTACATCCACATTTATTTGTATCTGCTTGGTCTAATGGTCAAGGTGATTCAAAGTTCTCGGATGAGCCTGTTATTCAGTGGTTGTTATCTCAGAATAACCAACACAATCTCAGGGCAATTTGTAACTTTTTGATTTTGTGGCTAATTCGTACGAATTCATATGATCTCATTTGTACAATTTACTATGATTTGATATCCCCCAATGATGGTTGGTTTAGGAGGTTTAGGGTACCTCCTTTTTAAAATCGCATATTTTCATATAACTGAACCCGTATAAAGTTGTACAAATTATCCACTAAATTGACAAAATGTAAAATAATTACGCTTAATCGTGAGATCAGGTTGGAATAACATATCTTTGAATGTCACAACTGACCAATAAGAATAGAGTATTCCAGACAGCCATGTAATAACATTAGTTAATGCACTGAGAGTTTACAAACTAACAATGACTGCCTATATTTGCATCAACTACCACTAACAAAAATGAATCAATACTATAACAAATGCATTGTTTATTATTTAATGATTTTTGAAAAAACAAAAACAATTAAAGTTAACTAAGTAAACATTGTCATAAAGTGTTACCGAAGAAAGTAAATTAGGTTTGGGATAAAAATCCTAATATATTTGGTTGCATCTCATTTTACTTTACTAAACGAAGAGCGTTGTGAGTCTTTCGAAGAAAGATGGAGTGTGCGACAGTATGCGAGGCAGTGCTTTAAATATTGCCAAAATTTGTAAATTACTGAGTCGGCCAGTATGGAATACATATTAAGGTAAAACTCAAAGCAATGATCTTTGAAGTTTTTGACTACTGGAAAAGGGGAGGATTTTGAATTAAACGACTTCAGAGAACCTACTGCAGCAATGTAAGACAGTCACCCAGCCAGATTTATAAGAGCACTGACAGCAGAATTAATCACAGAATTTTTTCAATGTGGCTGAAACGCAAGACCTCAATGCCTACACCATCCTTTATAGTTTCTCATATGTGTCTAATATCACACTGCGGTCTCTTGCTTCTCACACAATCTGAAATCAATATTCCATGTCTGTTTATTTATATATTTAGCACAAAGCCCCCCAGTAAGCTGAATAATACACAATCAGCTGATCATTAGAGAGCACCAAACACCTTCCAAACAATGTCCGCTTTATGTTGGGATCACAATCCCCCTGTTGAGGGTGATTTTGGTATAATGACCATCTGATTGTACATTATCTATTACTAGGATCCCATTACATCATCATGTTGCAATCGTCTACGGTATCAGTTTGACTAGCGCTTCCAAACAGCCATTACAGGCGATCCTCATAGGGGTTAATTAGCACTCATTTTCATTAAGCTATAGGCCAGTCAGGGTGCAATCTAAAACCGGCAACAGCTTTGAATGTCACACTGTAGCGTTTACTGTTTGAAATGCGAGCACTGGGAATTTTGGAGAGAGAAAGGGGGTGAGAAACAAAGTGAGAAAAGCCCATCTCAGTGTCCCCTGCCATACTGAACTACTTTTCATGTTTAGAAACACCCTACAGTTCCCTGGCTTCAGTGCGGTCTGATCTCTGACCTGCTTCTCATGTGCAGGTGAAGGGCAGGAAAGACACTCACGGTCCCATAAGAGCTGCTATTAACTATCTCTGCTTTTCATCAACTGCCAGTCAAACCAGCCCATACCACACCAATAGATGCTTAAGCTATGGCAAGCCGGTTTACTAAAAGAAATATTGTTTACTATTACTTTTTTTAGATACAAGTAGCTACAATATATTATAAAATAAGTAATAGTACTTATTAATTAGCTACTAGTGATTATTCCTTGGGTATACACACGTACTGGCTATTCATTATTAAATACTAGTAATAATTAGGTACTATTATAGTAGTAGCATCATGGACAAATGTGAAGAGCAAGTGGATCTCGCAGACAAAAGAGAAGACCAGATAGTGGGGGTGAGGGATGGGGTGGCTTTGGTTGGCTGATGCACACTCTCAGAAATAAAGGTACAGGAGCTGTCACTGGGACAGTAGCTTTCCAAAAGGTACATATTTGTACATGAAGGCTCAATAATGATACCTCAAAGGTACTTTTTAGGTACATTTGGGTACTAATATGCACCTTTTAGGTACCACTGTGGACTCTTTGGGTACAAATATGTATCTTTTAAAAAGGTACTGCCCCAGTGACAGCTCCTGTACCTTTATATCTGAGATTGTAGGGCTTGCCATTTTTTACAGTGTTGAAC
The DNA here is from genome assembly GCA_903798205.1 of Danio tinwini. Taxonomy (NCBI): domain Eukaryota; kingdom Metazoa; phylum Chordata; class Actinopteri; order Cypriniformes; family Danionidae; genus Danio; species Danio tinwini. Next base: position 2,735,016 of record CAIGQZ010033112.1, read on the forward strand.
ATCAACTATACAGTTCTGAACAGTACTGAAAGTATTCCAGTTGTGACTAGTACACATGCAGACACTAGTAGTTATTCATTAGGTACTAGTACTTATTCATTAGATACTAGTACCTATTACAATTGTACAGCTCACTGGAACACTTGATTCTGATTGGATTAGTTACGACATTTCTTGTAATGTTATTCCCAGATAATAACCGCGAATTCAGTCATTTTTGTATCTTTCCACTTTGCATTTAATTAAAGAATTTATAAACTATTACAACTCAAAAACAACGTTTTTTGAACAATGTTTTCAATTGGGAAAAAGTCCATCCAGGTTTATTTATTTATTGCAGAATAAAAACCTTTTAGGCAACATAGGCTCATTCAGAAATGTAGACCTATATACATTTCTGGAGATTGCAAATTATGTAGCCAGAAGTACGTATCGCTGCATTTCATCTTTAAAACGAAGGCTACGAGGCGGTATGACTTGGCGGTATGTTCTTTTTCGTGCTTACCAGCTGACCGCTTACTTCCATGTCAACGGCTTTCCCGATGTTACCAGTTTGTCCAGTTATCTCGCCATGTACATTGGCGGACCTAAGACGCAGAGAGGAGTTGACCATGGCAAGGGTGTTTGAGTCCAGTGAGGAACGGTTCCAGAAAGCGAGTAAGACAAAAACAGAATCCAAAAAAGAAAATAAACAAGTAAATATCAGGGTGAGAATATGGTAATACCTGACGTTGTAAACATAGTAAAACTCATCTTTTTTGGTTTGCTTTTTTAAAACTCTCAGTTGGGTTTAGGGAAGTAGGTTGGGGGGTCAATCGGTGATTCTGAAAACACTATCAGTTGGGTTTAGGGAATAAGGAGGGTGGGTCAGTCAGTCGATCGGTCAGTCTGTCTGTCATTCAGTCAGTCAAACAGTCAGTCAACAGCGACCTCTGGTGGATTTACGTGAGAAGAGCAGGCGTGAACGGCACTCACGAGAGAAATTTGAGATCTCAAAAAGCGAGCACAGCGGCCTCTGGTGGATTTGTGAAAACAAAAACTGCTGAAACGTATTTGGCGCTCTCCAGAAATGTAAAAAGAGGTACGTTTTCAGAATGAGCCTGCTTATACAACAGCTCTTCTCTTCATGTCTGGCTGCTGATAAGCCTGTTGGGCTTTATTCTGCGAAAACAACTGCTTGGATGTACTTTATCTATTATTCATACAGTATGTATTCGATACCTACTAAATATATACTAGTACTTAATAGATACCCTAGCACACATTTATCATATACTAGTACTTATTTAATTAGCATTGTATTAGTGTATTAGTATAATTGGTGTATTAGTGGCCATTCTGATTAGTCACAAAATAAGATGAGTAAAAAAACATGTCAGTAGTAAGATAAGAATTGTTACTAAAGCAATTCTAAAAAGATAATAGTGTCAAATAAAAAAAGTACTCAATGAATAACTACTAATACCTTTGTAAAAAAAAAAAAAATCTAATGAGCACTAACCCTAACCACATAGTATGTTCATCGTATTATTAAATATTCATTAGGTAAATGAAAAGTTACTGTAACAAGGATATCTTAAAATAAAGTGTAACCAAAAATTGCACAAATCACAACTGAATATTCTGTAGTGTGTAATAAGTATCAGTGTATAATATAAAATATTATAATCGAATAAATAAATAGTATCTAAATAATAGTGTGGCACGGTGGTGTACTGGGTAGTGCTGTCGCCTCACAGCAAGAAGCTGGTTCGAGCCCTTGCATTTCTGTGTGGAGTTTGCATGTTCTCCCAGTGTTTGCGTGGGTTTCCTTCGGGTGCTCCGGTTTCCCCTACAAGTCAAAAGACATGTGCTATAGGTGAATTGGGTAAGCTAAATTGTCCGTAGTGTATGTCTGTATGTCCTGGTCCTCCAGGTTAGGGGTTGAGCGCTAAGCTTACTACCCACCTTGTAAAAATTAGATGTTACGAAACACCAACATGGTGCGGCTAAATATCAACTTCAATATAAACAGCCCTGGGAGTAAGTAAAGAATATGAAAGCTGAAAATTTAGAAAGATTAGTTTATTAGCCATTTTAAGTTATCTGTACTTAAACATTTAA